>JALGBA010001900.1:0-241868 GCA_023970755.1 Azemiops feae | reverse complement strand
GGTTTTCTAGTTTTACATTTAAGTATTGGAAAAGCAACGTGGCGGCTGAGTTGGTCAATAATTCAATAACATACAAATATCTTTAGTACAGATCTCAAACTATTACATTAAATGTTTCCCCTCTTTTCCCCTTAGTATTTACTGTCTCATCTTTAAATTAATACAATTCTTATTATATCAATTAAATAAAAAATAACTTTCTTGCATTTATCAATAATTTTTAGTTTATACATATCCTAGTTGTTTTAACATTCAATCTTTTTAGACAATGTCCTGGTTAATTTTTCCCAATTTTTGGTTTCCCATTAATATTTATATTTCACATTTGATTTTTATAATTTCCAAATTTTAAATAACCCCAATTCCCTTTATCACAATTCATCACAAGATCTAATGTTCAGAATACACGTCTTATCTATTTGAGTTCTCACCATCTTACATCAACTAATTAATAATACAATATAATATTCTTATTTTCTGGTAATTTCCAGATATCTTAAATTTAGTAACCAAAATTCCTCCTATTTCAACATTTAATACTTCCTGTCTTTTTCTCTTAATATCTACTATCTCATATTTAAGCTAATAATTCTTATTATTACCGCTAGGTAAAAAAATATTTGTTACATTCATCAATTGATTTTTAGCTTATATATATCTTAATTACCTTTACATTTAACCTTTATAAGCAAATCAATGTTCAAATTTAACTATTAATATTTATACTTCTAAGTTATAAATAACCAAAGTTTTCTTTATCTCATCTCATAACAATATCTAATATTTCAAAGTACATATCTTATCTATTTGGGTATATTCTATTTTAATTCGCACAAGTCAAAACCCCAATTTTCTTGAGTCTTATTCTAGCTTTTTTTCTTTGCCAAATAGTCTTCCATGTCCGTGCTTTAGAGTCATCAAACAAATCTTCCTTTATTGTTATATACCAGGGCTTTTCAACTTGTGGTACGCGTACCACGTGTGGTACATTAACAAGTGGCAGGTGGTACGCAGCCCTGCCTAGCCAAGTGTAGTGGGGGAGGGAAAGAGCCAGCACAGGCAAGGACTTACAGTGAGAGAGTCCTCTGGAGCTGCAGAGTGGCTGGGCAAGACAAAGGCCCCAGGCTCACTTCTTCTCACCCCTCCCCCATGAGAAAGGAGGAGGGGGGTGGAGACCTATAAAAGGAGGCAGTTTGGGCGGGAGAGGGAGAGAGAGAAAAAAGCAGCAGCCTTGGGAGGAGGCGGAGTCAGCTCTAGCTGCACCGAAGGGGAAGAAGGAAGAGGAGGGTGGAGGGGGAGAGGAGAGGAGATCAAATCAAATCAAGCAGGCCGGCCATGAGCTGATTTGCAACTGCTGTGGCAGCCACCTGTGCTGGCAGCAGCAAACGCAAGAAATGCAGTGGGGGAGGGGTCAACCTCCAAGAGGAATGAAAAGCAGCAATGGCTGGAGGTGAGGCATGGAGAAGGGAGGGAGGGAGGGAGATGGAGAATGGAAGGATTTTTATGTGCTTTTGTGACTTTGAAGTTCTGGGATTTGTGCAATGTGGGCTTTGTGTTCTTAAGGAGTGTTTGGCAATTTCTATTTGGCTGATGGCTGATGTCTCGTGTTAGCTTTTATTGCTCTGCTATTGTTAGCTGTACGTTTTGCTGCAAGGGATTTTGAAGTATTTTTCTCCTGAATGGATTTTTCCTGTAGATTCCTTTACTTATGAATGGAGCCATTTGGGGAGGCTGCCTTAGCCGGCAGCCAATACTTACTACATTTTTTTTTCCTTAAGTGCCGGCTGCCGGCTCCTTACTTTCCTTTCTAGCCAGTAGCTAATTCTTAAAGGGGAATGTGCCTTTTTAAGCTAGTTCACTCAGCAGTTTGTCTTTTCTGTTTCTGGAGGCTTTTCCTTGTTTGATGAATATATGGAAGAGAGAAAATATGGGGTTTTTTTTTCAAATTCTTCCTTCAGAAGGAGGTGGGCATGAAAGAGGGAGGCAGGGAAGGAGGGAGGGAGGGAACTTAGCACTTGGCCACCAGCAGCCCTGCCATTGACTTTGCTTGTCAAAAGGCTGCAAAAGGGGATCACATGACCCTGGGACAGTGACCATCATAAATATGAATCAGTTGCCAAGTATCCAAATATAAATCACATGACCCTGGGCATGCTGCAATGGTCATAAGTGTGAAAAATGGTCATAAGTCATTTCAGTGCAATTGCAACTTTGAACAGGGTTTTTTTTTGGTCATCACATTTTTGACACCTTGCTAGGTGGTACTCGAATATTGCCATATCCTAAAAGTGGTACAATCGGTGAAAAGGTTGAAAAGCCCTGTTATATAGATTATTTGACGCAGAAAAAACCATCTGGTCACCATTTTTTTGAGAGGACTAACAAATAGTCTCTTTATTTTTCCATCTCGACGTAATGGTCCTGAACTGTTTATCTTCTCTTCAATCTGTTCTTCTTCTTGATCCTCAGGTTCTTTCTGATTTATGTAGAAATTCTTTTATTTTTCCATATTGTCAGTCCCTTTTCTGAGTTTTCCATTGACTGTATTTGTTGATCAGTTGAATCTTCTGTCATAATCTTTAATTGTTCCACCTTTTCTATTGTATTCTGTGTAGTTGATTTTTCAGATGTAATCAAAGTTTGAATTTGTTTATCTGGGCTGACATCTTGTTCTTTTTTATAACCTTTTATTTCATCAGTAGCTGTAAGAATAGTTTGATGAATTGCTTTTAACATAGAGAGAATCTGTTCTTAATCTTCATCCATATTTTCTTAGTAATATATTAGGTTAAAAGCTTTACAATCAGAGAATGCAAAAAAAAAAAAGATTTTGTCACTGAATAAGGAACACAACTGGGTTTCTCTCAAGGTTGCATAAGTCTTATCTATTTGTCTGGGCTGCTGGCCAAGTCTCTTTTTGTTGTTGTTGTTAGTTGCAAAGTCGTGTCCAACCCATCGCGACCCCATGGACAACGTTCCTCCCGGCCTTCCTGTCCTCTACCATCTTCTGGAGTCCATTTAGGCTCACGCCTACTGCTTCAGTGACTCCATCCAGCCACCTCATTCTCTGTCGTCCCCTTCTTCTATTGCCCTCAATCTTTCCCAGCATTAGGCTCTTCTCCAGTGAGTCCTTCCTTCTCATTAGGTGGCCAAAGTACTTGAGTTTCAAAATTCATGTTCTGGCTTCTAAGGAGCAGTCGGTGATCTCCTCTAGGACTGCGGTTTTGTATCGCCTTGCAGTCCAGGACTCGCAGGATCTCTCCAGCACTAATTTCAAAGTCCTCAATTCTTTTGCGTTCAGCCTTTCTTATGGTCCAACGTTTCACAGCCAACTTGCAACTGGGAAAAACCATGGCCTTGACTATACGTACTTTTGTTGGCAGGTGATGGTATCTGCTTGTTAGTATGCTGTCTAAATTTGCCATAGCTTTCGCTCCCAGGAGCGCGTCTTAATTTCTTGGCTGCAGTCCCCATCTGTTGATCTTAGCCCAGAAGATAAAATGCTGTCATACTACCTCCATTTCTTTATTTCCCCATCTATTTGCCAGAATTCGGAGGCGGATGCCCATGATTTGGTTTTCTTAATGTTGAGTTTCAAGCCAACTTTTGCACTCTCCTTCTTCACCCGCATCAAGAGGCTCTTTAGTTCCTCTTCACTTTCTGCCATTAGAGTGGTATCATCTGCATATCTTAGGTTGTTGATATTTCTCCCGGCAATCTTAATTCCAACTTTTGATTCATCTAACCCTGCCTTTCTCATGATGTGCTCTGCATATAAGTTAAATGGGCAGGGCGACAGTATACAGCCTTGCCGGACTCCTTTCCCAATTTTGAACCAATCAGTGATTCCGTGTCCAGTTCTCACTGTTGCTTCTTGACCCGCATATAGGTTTCTCAAGAGACAAATAAGATGATCTGGTACTCCCATCTCTTTAAGAACTTGCCACAATTTGTTGTGATCCACACAATCAAAGGCTTTAGCATAGTCAATGAAGCAGAAGTAGATGTTTTTCTGGAACTCCCTAGCTTTCTCCATAATCCAGCATATGTTGGCAATTTGATCTCTAGTTCCTCTGCCTCTTTGAAATCCTGCCTGTACTTCTGGAAGTTCTCGATCCACATACTGCTGTAGTCTAGCTTGTAGGATTTTCAGCATAACTTTACTTGCATGTGAAATGAGTGCAATGGTGCGATAGTTTGAACATTCTTTGGCATTGCCTTTCTTTGGAATTGGAATGTAAACTAACCTTTTCCAGTCCTGCGGCCACTGTTGAGTTTTCCAAATTTGCTGGCAAATTGAGTGTAGCACTTTTACTGCATCGTCTTTTAAGATTTTGAATAGCTCAGCTGGAATACTGTCACCTCCACTAGCTTTGTTGTTGCTCAGCTTTCCTAAGGCCCATTTCACTTCACATTCTAGAATGTCTGGCTCGAGGTCAGTGACCACCCCATCGTGGTTATCAGGGATGCTAAGCTCGTTCTTGTATAGTTCTTCTGTGTAATTTTGCCACCTCTTCTTAATCTCTTCTGCCTCTGTTAGGTCCTGCCATTTTGTCCTTTATCATGCCCATCTTTGCATGAAACGTTCCCTTCATATCTCCAATTTTCTTGAAGAGATCTCTGTTCTCCCTATTCTATTTGTTCTCTTCTATTTCTTTGCACTGTTCATTTAAGAGTTCTTATCTCTTCTAGCTATTCTCTGGAATTCTGCATTCAATTGGGTGTATCTTTCTCTTTCTCCCTTGCCTTTTGCTTCCTTTCTTTCCTCAGCTATTTGCAAAGCTTCCTCAGACAGCCATTTTGCTTTCTTGCATTTCTTTTTCTTTGGGATGGTTTTAGTTGCTACCTGTTGTACAATGTTGCGAACCTCCGTCCATAGTTCTTCAGGCACTCTGTCTATCAGATCTAATTCCTTAAATCTATTTGTCACCTCTACTGTATTTCATCAGGGATATGATTTAGTTCATACTTGAGTGGCCTAGCGTTTTTCCCTACTTTCTTCAATTTAAGCCTAAATTTTGCAATGAGAAGCTCATGATCTGAGCCACAGTCAGCTCCTGGTCTTGTTTTTACTGACTGCATAGAGCTTCTCCATCTTTGGCTGCAGAGCACATAGTCAATCTGATTTCTGTGTTGACCGTCTGGTGATGTCCATGTGTAGAGACGTCTCTTGGGTTGTTGGAAAAGAGTATTTGGTATGACCATCGTATTCTCTTGACAAAATTCTATCAGCCTGTGCCCTGCTTCATTTTGTACTCCAAGGCCAAACTTGCCTGTTATTCCATTTATCTTTTGGCTTCCTACTTTAGCATTCCAATCCCCCATGATGATAAGGACATCATTTTTTGGTGTTGATTCTATAAGGTGCTGTAGGGCTTCATAGAACCGGTCAATTTCATCCTCTTCAGCACCAGTGGTTGGGGCATAGACTTGGATTACTGTGATATTGAATGGCTTGCCTTGGATTCTCACTGAGATCATTCTGTCATTTTGGGGATTGTATCCCAGTATTGCTTTTCCTACTCTTTTATTGACTATGAAGGCTACTCCATTTCTTCTGAGGGATTCTTGCCCGCAGTAGTATACCTGATGGTCCTCTGAATTAAATTCACCCATTCCTGTCCATTTTAGTTTGCTGATTCCTAAGATGTCGATTTTCAGTCTTGTCATCTCTTGTTTGACCACGTCCAGTTTGCCTTGATTCATGGATCTTACGTTCCAGGTTCCTATGGAGAAAAAATCTTTACAGCATCGGACTTTCCTTTCACCACCAGATGCATCCACAGCTGAGCGTCCTTTCGGCTTTGGCCCAGTCGCTTCACTCTTTCTGGTGCTACTAGTACTAGCCCTCTGCTCTTCCCCAGTAGCATATTGGACACCTTCCGACCTGAGGGGCTCATCTTCCAGCATCATATCTTTTTGCCTTTTAGTATTGTCCATGGGGTTTTCATGGCAAAGATACTGGAGTGGGTTGCCATTTCCTTCTCCAGTGGATCACATTTTGTCAGAACTCTCTGCTATGACCTGTCCATCTTGGGTGGCCCTGCACGGCATAGCTCATAACTTCATTGAGTTACGCAAGCCCCTTCGCCACGACAAGGCAGTAATCCATGAAGGAGAAGTCTCTTTTAGACAATAACAAATTGTAGTATCAGGTTTAGCCACAAGATGTCGCCCCTACCCTTAAAGGTTTTCTTTAAATCTGAAGTTTTTATAATCTTTTCAGTTTTGCTTCTTTCTTATAAGTAAAAACCCCAATCTTCAATAAGCATAGAAGATCTTTTAGTCCACAAACTAAAAAAATAGAATTCCAATTAGGATCAAGTTATTCTTTCAACATTTTAAACTGGCATCTAGTCTTGTCATCTTGCTTCTCTTCGCTGCCAGTGGCCGTGGCTTTCCCACACAAGGGCAGGGAAAGAGAAGTGCTCACAGGCTGCGAGGCCGGGCAGTGGGCCATGGAGGTGCTGGTGGCGGGAGCGGCACTGATCTAAACTTCGTGTCGGCCATCCAGAATGTGGTCAGCTTTAGATCTGCAGGGCTGCCCTGGAGGGGGACCAAAAGAAGGGGCCCAGCCCACCCACTGCCTGGCCTGTGGGGATGAAAGGCAGGGAGATGGGAGAGCATGGAGGCACAAGCCAAGCATCACCCTCTCTGCCACGTGGTAAGGCTGGAGAGGGGAATGCAGCACTCATGCCAGATAAAGAGATGCAGCCTGGAACTGCCGGTGGCCGGCAACGTGTGAGGCTCTGTGGCAGCTGGAGAGAAAGGGCAAGAAGGAGGAGAAAGCAGGAAGGGTTTCTCTCTGTGTGTGTGTTTGTGTGTGTGTGTGTGTGAGAGAGAGAGAGAGAGAGAGAAAGGGAGAGACCCTTTTTGTAAGTTTGCTTACTCTGCGACACTTCCCGTTCGCCACACTTTTGCTTCCCTGCTGGCTCAATATCTCTCTCTCTCTCTCTCTCTCTCTCTCTCTCTCTCTCTCTCTCTCTCTCTCTCTCTCTCTCTCTCTCTCTCACACACACACACACACACACACACACACACACACACACAGAAACCCTTCCTGCTTTCTCCTACTTCTCACCCATTCCAGCTGCCACAGAGCCTCACATGTTGCTGGCCGCCGGCAGTTCCAGGCTGTGGCTCTGCATCTGGCCCTACCACGTGGCAGAGAGGGCGACTGGAAGCCAGCCGATGCTCGGCTTGTGCCACTGCATACTCCCATCTCCGCGCCTTTCTTCCACAGGCCGGGCATGCCCTGGGGTGCTAGGCTTATAGAACTCCATGGCCCCAGTGAGGAGAGGCGAAGCTCCGCAAAGTGGGGCTGGGCGTGGTGAGGCATGGCCCGGCAAAGCAGAGCCGGACGAGGAGAGGCCTGGCAAAGCAGAGCCAGACAAGGAGAGGCCCGGCAAAGCAGAGCCGGATGAGGAGAGGCCTGGCAAAGCGGGGCGTGGCTGGGCGTGAAGGAGTGAGGCCAGGCGGGGCAGGGCGGGGTGAGGCAAATAAGCTGCAGCTACTGCTGCTCACCACCAGCCCCCAAATGCTCGCTGTTTCCTTTCCGTGCGCTGGGCCAGAGCTGGGGCAATGGGGGCTGGTCCCTTGCCATTTCTGGAACAGCTGTGGGGGCCAAATCTGGGCCCTCCTGGGCCGGATCCGGCCCATGGGCCTTGTGTTTGACATGTCTGGAATAAAATAACCAGAAGCATTCTTCCAAAGGCAGGGCTAGGATTATTCATAGAATATTCATAGAATAACAGAGTTGAAGGGACTCTAGAGTATGATGTAATAGTAATAGTATGATGTAAATCAATTATTTTAACTTTTTATTTCAGTAATGTTGTCAGAACCGGCCACAGTTTACTTCCTAGGAAAGAACGACCTTTGACTTCATGGATGTTAGAGAAAAGGTATTTTTACTAGAGATACTGAATGCAGCATGAGTGAGGCAAGCTCTGAAGAAAAAGTGCGTGAAAATCATATATTGAAAGCAATCCCTAATGTCCAAAGCCCTCCCCCAGGTGCCACTGTCAATTCCTTTCCCAGGGCCAGCATCCTTGTGGGCAGGCAGATGGCTCAGTTTGGCACCTCTGGTTCCTGTTAGTGTCGATACTCCCCAAATTCTCACAGCATTCTTTCACACATCCAGCACTCTTCCCTCCCAAATGCCTCCTCCCCCCTGATTATGGCAGTTGCTAGTGAGCTTCAAAGAAAGCGAAGATAGTCTTCTGACATTCACCCCTCCTTTTCAGAGGCATTAGCCCTGGAAAAGAAAGAAAGGAAAATTTAAGTAGTTTATTAGGTGGGATTGGGCATGCATGGTTTATTGGGGTATTTCTGGTGGAAAAACCGCAGGAGTTTGGCAGCTTGAACGTGGTGCCATCAACCACTGCAAGGCAGGGAAATGGTTCTATGCAATTAAGTACTGCTCTTTGCCTTTGTGTTTTCAAGAGTCCAAAATCTCCCTTACTTTGAAGTGTTGCTCTTCGTCTATAAAAATAGGGACGGATGGCAAGGAGGTGGCGGACAAAGGGGGGAGGTGAATTCTGGTTTTAGTAGGCTACACTGAAAGACGGGGTGGATTCTTTTCAGGTTTTTTGACATTTCTAGTTGTACCAGGTTTATAATTTTGCTAATAGAGAATGGCCCTATGTATTTGGGGCCAGTTTTTTGGACGGTTTGATGGACTGTATGTATTTTGTGGAAATGTATACTCTGTCACCTACTTTAAACTCTTTTGGCTTTGCACGATTTTTATCGGCTTGCCGCTTGTAAGCTTCCCATGCCTCTTCCAATGCTTTGCAGGCTACTGGTCATGTGGTTTGCAATTGTTATATCCACTCCATTAATGAAGAGGTTTGGGGCTTCTCCAGGGGTAGCTCAGGGATTGCTATAAAGTCCTGACCCGATGCTACCTTAAGAAGAGTAAACTCAGTGCTGCTATGTATGGAATTATTATATGCCACCTCTGCAAATGGCAAAAGATCAGTCCAATTGTCCTGTTGATAATTAATGTAGCACCTGAGGTATTGTTCCAGCACTGAGTTGGTCTCAGGTAATTTCACTATAAAGTCCATAGACATTTCTTTCCAAGGTGCATGGGGATTAGCCACCGGCAGCAGCAATCCCATGGGTTTCCCTGGTCATCTCTTAATTGAAGCACACATGGGGCAGCTAGCCACATAGCTCTCAATGTCTTTTTTGAGGGATGGACACCAAAATTGCCATTTGACCAAATGTAAGCTTACAAAGCCAAAATGCCCTGCTCCCTTTGAGTCATGGCAAGTCTGTAGAACAAGGGTGGGTAGGTATATACAGTTTCGCCCCCACCCAGACTAGCCCATCCCTCATGGTGCACTCCTCTTTATGGGTGGCCAGCCATTCATCATCTGTTAAAGCAGTTTTCAGTTTGTCTAGCACTTCACAGGGAATGCCCAGTTCGCTTTCCTCTGGCCTCTCGTGGTTATTGCTGCTGCCAATTGGTTTGATGGGATGACTGGTTGGATGGTTTGGGGTCTGGCACTGTTGTATTGCATTAGTCAGGACAAGGTATCTGCCAAGAATGTTTTTCCCCTGGGATGTAGCATAGCTAAAATTAAAGCGGTTAAAGTATTGTGCCCAGCAGACTTGCTTAGGGGATAGTTTTCATGTTTCTTTAAGGCTTTCAAGTTCTTATGATCTATCTACACTTCAAATGGGTGTTTAGACCCCTCTAGGAAGTGTCACCAGGTTAGCAATGCCCATCGGACTGCATAAGCCTCCTTCTCCAGCATGACGAATGGAGAATCCACAGATGGGTTGATCTTGCCTTTGTGCCCTAGAGACTAAGTCAATCAACCTTTGCCATGCCTCTTCCTCTGGCTAGGAATCCCCAGTCATGACTTAGTCTTAGCCCAAGAGAGACGTGGTGAAGATTGGCTCTTGTTTCTAGCAGACAAACCTGTTGGATTTTCACAGGTTGTACCTTTCCCTTCCCTTCCCTGCGCTGATATCAGTGCTTCGTTTCAAACCGCTGAGACTAAGAGCAGTTTTGCAGGCTTTGGCTGAAGCCTCGAACTATTTATAGCTTCCAGGCAGGGCAGACGTGCAGCGGTCGCCATTTTGAGCACCACTTTTACTGTTCCTAGGTGGGGGGGGCACTCTCCCTTCCAGCGAGGGCCGTTTAGACTCAAATAGAGTTAATTTTGGTCAGAATTCTGTCAGCACTCTTATTAGCCCAGCCATAGAAGCAGCTGTCACATTTCTTAATTCAGATATCGACGGAGCAGGAGGTCGCTTACTAGCGGCTGCCATTTTGAAAGCCTTACAAACACTCTCAGGCTATTCCAGAAGGTCAGAATTAAGGAGAGGCATTTCGAGGATGCTGCTTCTCCAATTCCAGGCTCCTTGGCAGCTCCTATTACAATTAGAGGCAACAACAACAGTCTCCAGCCTCCCAGCCATTACAGAAGTCCTCAATTGGTCAGGCAATTTCCAAAGACTTCAGGGCGTGGCTGAGTGCCCGCTTTAACTGCCGCCATTTTCAGCGCCTCTTCCCATCTGTGGATTCACTGCTTATAAGTGTGCTGGCTACCCCATTAAGGTGGTCTTGCCACCACTAACAGGATCATAAGTGTGCTGGCTACCCCATTAAGTTGGTCTTGCCGCCATTAACAGGATCATAAGTGTGCTGGCTACCCCATTAAGTTGGTCTTTCCGCCACTAACAGGATTATAAGTGTGCTGGCTATCCCATTAATTTGGTCTTGCCACCACTAACAGGATCATAAATGTGCTGGCTACCCCATTAAGTTGGTTTTGCCACCACTACCAGGATTGTGAGTGTGCTGGCTATCCCATTAAGTTGGTTGTGCCACCACTACCAGGATTGTGAGTGTGCTGGCTATCCCATTAAGTTCATTGTGCTGCCACCACTTCTAGTCACAACTTGGCTCCTTGCTACTGGGATCACCTCTCTGTTGCAAACACATTGAGATTGCCATTACTGTGATATCTCTGATTTTACAATGGCAGATAAAACTACAGAAGATCTCAAGGTGCCTCCAGCAGTCCTTCTAGGCACAAGAAATCCAGATCAGCCAAGCAGGAGGCTGCTGGGAAACTCAGATCTAAAGCTATCTCTGGCAAAAGGTCTTCCAAAACTGCTGAGAAAGAAGCAAGCAGGAGGCACCAGGCGTTGGAAAAACAATTCTCCAAAGCTGCAAAGCAAGAGAAAGATGCAAAGGTTGGTCAGATTACGTCTGTTCCCATGGAAGCATTGGTTTTTGACCCTCAACAAGCTCCTTCAACCTCTGCTGCTCCAAGTGCCTGGTCTCCAGAAGAGGAAACAGGTCAGTTCATTTTTCCCATGGCAGAACAGGTGGAGATGGTTCCCCTTTCCAGTGAGGGGCTTGGCCTTCAGATCCCTGCTCCTCCGAGTACAGCTAGACCTCTGGGCCCAGAGGCCACATTCACTCCTACAGAGGCAGGGCTTCGCCCTCCAGAGGCTCAGGAGACAGATCTATCAGAACAAATGCACTTTCTGATTTCTCAGGCTATTGCCCAAGGTGTAGCTTTGACCCTACACCAGACAGCTCAACCTGAGTCGATAACATCAAGGATCCCAGGCGGAAGCAGCCACATACCAAGGGTCAGTTTCCCCCTCTCATTCCTCCAGAAGTAGAATGTCGTTCATAGGGGATGAGGAGCAGAGAGAGCTGGGGATGTCAGAAGATGAGGACTTATCTCCCGATCCCCCTCCTTTCATAGGCCTGTTTAATCCGGCCCTCTTTAAATCCTTACTTCACAAGGCCAGGAGCACTGCTCATCTTGGTCCTGAAGGTGTCCCTCAGGCGGAACCTCCCACCAGTAAGGTCTTTTTAGAACCAACGTTTACCCAACAGGACATTCCCTGTCCTCCCCTTTTCCTCAATGTAGTCCAAAGACAATGGGGAACGCCAGGTACTTTTCCATCCGGGGGGGGGGGGCTGAAAAAAAACCTTATTTAATATGGCTCCAGCACTGTCAGGGGTGCTAGAAGTCCCCACTGTAGATGAGCCCTTAGCACCATTGGTTTCCTCCTTCACTGTGTCTGGGGATATAGCGGAGGTTCTGGAGTCAGAGGATAAGAAAGCGGAGCTTATTTTCCGCAGGACCCATCAAGCCTCAGCATGGGCGGTAAAGGCAGCTACATCAACTTCCTTTTTTTGCCAGAATTTCACTCTTCTGGCTTTGCCAGTTACAGGCTAGGGTCCCACCAGAAGAGGTATGGATGCACCAAGATTTAAAAAAATCAGTGGCTGCATCAGAATACATGGCTGACTCATTGTTGCACACGGCCAGAGGGAGGCCAGTTATTTGGAGAGGCACTAAACCCTTATCTGATTGAGAACCAAGACAGATCCGGTAACAGGGACAGACCCAGACAGCAATTTCAGGCCAAACGGCCCTTTCGAGGCACGGGAGGCCGTCGTTTCAGAAGGTTCAAGTGACAGCAAAGGTGCCTCTCCCATAGGGGGCAGGTTGGCTCTCTTTGCACACAAATGGGAGAACACCACTACAGATCTCTGGGTCCTCAACCCCCCCAAGGCATTTCATCTCTTGCCCATCATCCAAAAATCCGGTCAAAAGAAGCCTCATGAAAGAGGCCATTCAACATCTCCTGGAGATCCAGGCCATACAACCGGTACCGGCAGGACAGTAAATGTCCATTTGGCATACAAGAAGTTCAAAATGCAAACGCTCCAATCCATATTAGCAGGCATCAGAATGGTCCTCAGATACGTGGCCAGCACCGCTAGGACCCTTGTGAATGCTCTGGGGGCCGATGACAGGCCGAATGGTAGAGCTCTGTACTGAAAATGGTGGCCTGCGTAGCAGAACCTGAGGAATTTCCGGTGTCTGGGAAGGAAGAGTCCAGTGCAATTTGGATGACATCCTCATTCAATCCTCCTCAGTGCAATTGGCTCAGTCAGATCTAGCATTGTCCATCAAGACCCTCCAGGACCATGGGTTTTCAGTAAATTTTTTTAAAAAAAAGCCAGACAGTTCCCTCCACCCGCCTCCTTCACCTGGGCACAGTAATAGATACAAGGAAGTGCGAGGTTTACCTGTCTCAGGAACGTCGGGACAGTATCCGATCCCTAGTCACCCAGATTCAAAGGGAGCGAGTAGTTACCCTAGCAATCCTTACTCAACTGCTAGGAAAGATGGTTTCCTGCATAGCAGTGGTTCCTTGGGCTCGACTTCATTCCAGAACCCTCCAATGGTTCTTGCTCCCATTCCATAGACTAGGCACCAGTTCCTCCAACCACAGGGTAAGGGTCCCGTCACAGACCCTGAAATCCCTCCAGTGGTGGGTCTCCCCAGCGATGGCCAGGGGAACCTTATTCAAGGAGCCCAACCAACTCATCCTAACATCGGATGCCAACTGGTTCAGCTGGGGAGCGCACCTGCAATTCCAGCTGGCCCAGGGTTGGTGGTCCCGGTCAGATCTGAAGCACAACATAAACTGGTTGGAGCTCAGAGCTATACATTTGGCTCTATGCCACTTTTGCCACACAGTGGCAAGGCAATATGTTCTAGTCCTCACAGACAACCTGGCGGCGAAAGCCCATATCAACAGGCAAGGGGGTACCCACTCCAGGTCCCTCATGGCCGAGGCTCAATTATGAGGAACCTGGGCAGAGACCAACCTCTCCTCCCTCAAGAGATGAATCGGCAAGCAGATTTCTTGAGCAGGACCACTCCGAGTGGCGCCTGCACCCAAATCTCTTCAGGGAGATATCGGAGAGGTTCGCTCATCCAGCGCTGGACTTGTTCGCTACCCCGGCAAATTCCCAGCTCCTGAGATTCTTCTCCTGGTTCCCGTCTCCAGGGGCGGAAAGGGTAGATGCCCTCCACAACCCATGGCCCAGAGAGCTCCTGTATGCATTCCCTCCTCTCCCTCTGATCCAAAAGATGCTGCAGGAACGGACAGAGGTGATACTCATTGCTCCCCACTGGCCAAGACGGCCATGGTAGGCCGACCTCATAGGTCTCTTGATCTCTCCTCCATAGAGGATACCCAAAGATTGAATCTCCTTCAGCTAGGGGGTTCTACAACATCCAGAGCCTCAGTGGCTCCAGCTAACCACCTGGCATTTGAAAGGAGACTCCTAACAAAGGAGACCTACTCATCAGATGTGATTACCATGATTCAGGCTTCAAGAAGGCCTGCAACTAATAGAATTTATGATTCCACATGGAAGAATTTCTGTAACTGGGGTGGGACACAACAATTAGATCCAGCTACAATTCCTATTCCAGGAATTTGGGATTAATTACTGGAGGGACTTAAGAAGGGCTTAGCACCCAACACAATCCTCAGACAAGTTGCTGCCCTGTCCACGGTGCTCACATATGTCACCTCAGAACCCTTCGCTCAACACCCCATGGTACGTTCCTTTAGCAAGGGAGCAATCAACAGCAAATCGCCCGTGGTTCACAGATATCCCTCTTGGGACCTTCACCTCTATTTGAGCCCATCAGAACTTCCACTCTACGGTTCTTGACGCTCAAGGTCGCCTTCCTAGTAGCCGTCACATCGGCTAGGCGCATCTCAGAATTGGCAGCACTCTCAATTAGAGATGACTTATGTATTTCTCATAATGACAGGGTGGTCCTACGCTTAGACCCCTCCTTTGTCCCCAAAATCAACTCATTGTTTCATAGGGGGCAGGAGATTGTGCTGCCAGATTTTTGTCCTGAGCTGTCCCATGAATTGGAACGTAAATGGCACACCTTGGATGCTCGTAGAGCCTTGCATCACTATATTAAGTGAACTGCCTTTTTTCGCAAATCGGAAGCTCTATTCGTTTCATTCCAGCCCTCTTCAACGGGTCAGAAGGTGACTGTCTCTACTATTGGCAGATGGATTAGGGCTTGCATAGCAGGAGCGTACCAGACGCACTCCTTGCCAGTTCCAAGATGACTCACCGCACCCTCCACTCGCAGTGCTGCAACTTCAGCAGTGTGGGCGACACAGGCATCCATCGAAGAGATATGCAAGGCAGCGACGTGGTCGTCGCCTTCCCCATTTGTGAGGCTTTATAAGTTACATAAGTTCACCTCAGCCGACGCTTCATTTGGCAGGAGACTCCTCCAAAGCATAGTAACAGATAGTGGGACACAGGCCCAGACTTCTTCCCGCCCATAGGGACAGTGAGGCTTTGGTATGTCCCATCTGTGGATTCTCCATTCGTCATGCTGGAGAAGGAACGTTGTCTTACCTGAACGCCTTTTCTCAGCATGACGATGGAGAATCCACTTCCCCCCTAAGGTCCATCCGGTCCTGTATCAGGGGAATTTGAGCCACCACCTTGAAAAATCATCAACTGCTGCGCCTTCGTCGTGACTGAGGATTCCTAGCCAGAGGAAGAGGTGTGGCAAAGGTTGATTGACTTAGTCTCTAGGGCATTCAGGTAAGACAACGCCCCTTCTCCCACACTGCCCACCTCCATTCTGTATTGGTTAATTTCTTGGAGGTATAGGCACAAGGTTGAAGGATCCCCTGTGGTTTTTTCTGTAGCAATACAGCCCCCACAGTTACATCGCTAGCATCTGCTTGGATTACAAAAGGGCATCTGGGTTCAGGTGCCTTAGCACAGGCTCCGCTGCAAACAGTTTTTTAAGTTTTTTGAATGCTGCTTGGCATTCCATAATCCACTTTAAGGGTTGGTTAGGTTTGGGCTTACTTTCCCCCTTTGTCTTTAATAAGTTCGTGATAGGTAGGGTGATTTGCGCAAAATGGGTGGGCACTCTAGTATCACTTTAACCTTATCGGGTCCATCTCTACTTCCTCATGGGAGATCCAATACTCCCTGGGTACTCAATTTTATCCTGGTGGAACTTGCATTTTCAGAGCTTAACGTATGGCTTGGCCGCTCGCAATTTCTTTAATACTGCTCGCATGAGCATCACATTCTCAACCCTCATTTCAGTGTAGATCAGAATGTCATCTAAATACACAAGCACCCCTTTATACAGTGTTCATGTAGGACTTTGTTAATCAATTGCATGAACACAGCAGGGGCCCCTTGTAGACCAAACAGAAGCACCATGAATTGGAAATATCCTAGAGGACAGTTGAACACCATCTTCCAGTCATCCCCCTCCTTAATCCTGACATGGTAATAGGCTTCACGTGAGGCCAATTTCATAAAGATTTTCCCCTTGGCTAGATGGGCTAACATGTTCTTCATAAATGGTAGGGGGTACATATTCTCCACACAAACCACATTAAGCCCATGATAGTCCATGCATAAATGGAGAGAACCATCCTTATTTTCTTGTAATAGAACTAGTTAGATGAACTTGCATTGCAGGTTTTTGTCTATGAATAGGTGGAGTTCTTCCAGCTCCCAGGGAATCATAGAGTATAGTTTGGGCTTTGGCAATCTAGCCCCAGGGAAGATCTTGATGACACAGTCTGTTGGCCAGAGAGGTGGGACCGCATCAGACCCCCTTTCACTAAAGACCTCCCTGAGATCCTAATATTCCTTGGGGATTTTAGTGTCCTGTCTTGGATGATTTCGTGCCATTACAGCTAGTTCCATCATGCCCTGGGTGGATTGGCAGTTAGCCTTCCAGGAGGAAAGTTCTTCTCTCTTGGACCCTCCCTTTCAGATTCTTAACAGTCCCTTTTGCCAGTTAACATAAGGGTTCCATTTTTGGAGCCATGCCAGCTGCAGTAAGAGGGGTCTCTCCATTACCAGGGCCACAATAAAGCAGTAGTTCCCCATTTGCATTTCCACCAGCTCTGTTATAAAATGGGCCAGGGCTGCCCCAGCCACAGTCCCATCCAGTTGACAAAATGCCTTAGGCACCTTCAGTTGTCGGAGCCTCAGTGCCAGCTTCTCTACCACCTCAGGGCTCACTATGCATCTAGTGCAACCCGAGTCCAGCAAAGCCGACTGTCAAGCTATGAATCCTACTGCCTTTATGACTGCTGCATGCTTCTAGCTTGCCAACAGTATGGGGGGGGGAGGAAAGAATTTTGGGTCCACAGGTGTTCTTTATCAACCTGCGAGCCGAAGCAGTTGAAGAGTTGTTTTGACGAATCAAAGTTTTTTCTCATAATAATTGCTGGAAGATATATTGGACAATGTGACCTGAACTGTTAGAGAGGGGAGGGAAAGTTTCATTCTTTTAATTATTTGCTTCCTGCCATTTCCTCAGAGCTAGCTTGATTTCTATCATACCGGTTTGCTAATGCCTAATAAAGATTATATTAGAAACCGAAATGACTGGTGTTTTGCTTCGTTGGGCTTCTCAGCCGGAACTTGACATGACACCTTCCCCTGGGTGCCCGATGATGGCATGTTCAGTTCAACGGGGATTGTGACACAGGGCAACTTACCAGGGGATCATCGTCGGAGTCCGTGTCACTCCTCTCTGGTGTGGTCAGAGTTTTCTGTCCCCGTAGCCAGGCAGGGAGAACTCAATGACTTCAATTCCCCCTAATGCCATTTCGCAGGGCTCGGTGTGAGCCTTCCCGCCTTCTTCCCCATGCTGCCGCTGAGATTCTTTTAAGCAGTTTCCTTTATTGTTCCTCACCTATAGGCAGGAATCTTGCCAAGCTAAAGCAAACAACTTGCACCATACCTATATTCTGAGAACCACTAGGGAGGAGCCTCTTAACTCTCTTCATCTCACACAAACTATCTAAACTTTGCTGTCTTTTGCTCCTCCTGGAAATCTAGACTATGTTCTATCACATCTCATTTGTTTCAATAAAGGTGCTAATATAGTTGGTTTCAGCAACTGAGAATTGCCACAACAGAAACAGTATCTATGACCGAATATAAGTAGCTTCAAGCTCAGACCATAAAAGAATGAAAAGATGCTAGAATGCAAGAGAAAAGGAAATAACTTCTGCTGTTTGTGAAGCAAAGCATCTAGAAAATCCTTGAGAGGATACACTGGGTTAGAAAGGATGAGTAAAAACAGAAATGGCAAAAATTGATAAGGGTGATAGCAATGCGAAGCTTTAGCGATTGCTTTTCGCTGGATGAAAGATTAGAGGTTACGTTAGAATACCTGATTTAGTATAGAGATCCTGAATCATAGATGAAAGACTATGTGTCCTTCCTTTTCTGTTCATTTAGACATCCAATACAATAAAGAAATTTTATTGTTCCTATTTTAAAGCAATATATTTTAAAAAAGTTAATTATATTGCAGAGACAACTAAGTTTTATCTTTAACATTCACCTTTATTAAAAGGAGGTGCAAACTCCCAGATGTTTTGGTATGATAGAATTAATCCTGAAAGATAGAAAAAATAAGGCTAACCTAGGGCAGGCAAGCATGTTAGAGAATGAACTTACATTAATAAAAGGACCAGAGCAAGGAAAAGAACATTTAACTAATTTAATTTAATGTTTAATTGCTGTAGAAGGATACATCTGGGAGCAATATTTTTTTTTATTGTTGCAGGGGTTTTATCTGAGTTAAAACTGCAGGAGTAGTTTGTTTGTTTGTTTGTTTGAATATGGAACAGTGCTATGCAGTGTGTTAGATTAATATTCCAAAAAAGTGCTTTGAAATGTGCAGGAGCCTGAATATAGTAATGTCTTCAGAACCTTAAACAGCCAGGCCCTTTAAGATGTTGGACATAGACCTTGCTAAAGTCAGGCTTCTGCTTATCCAAAGCATGTTTCGGAGATTGAATCTAAATGCAGCACAGCTCTGTTAGAATTTTCTGTGCATCTCCTTGAACTCATTCACAAAGACAGAGTATAAATGCAATGAAGAAAGAAAACAAATATGTAAGCTGTAGAGCAAAAGTACAGTTGCTGCTGAGAGTTGGAATATTTTCCTTCCTTCCTAGAGACAGCAGAGCCAGATTATCTATTAATTTGCTATAAATGACTAACAATATATATGTTTGTATCTACAGGCCATACATTGTGATGGACTTCATGGGCATCAGGAATGAAAGCTTTATGAAAATAGCAGCAGTGGGGACCTGGATGGGAGACTTTGTCACAGCTTGGATGGTAAGAGTTTTTGTAAAAACCAAGCCAAAAAGTTGAACAGAAATACAATTGGTAATTGAAATCCAAAATAACTAGAAGGTCTCAAAATCAAATAGGCCCCAGGTTAACAGTAGCATGATTGAGAACAGCTGGATATGGTTGTGCCTTGCAAATAGAATAGTTTAGGTGCTGAATGGGCCTCTTGGTATCAGTCCTGGCTAACAATATTGAAGATTACTTATTTCATATTGGTTGTAAAGTTGAATAATAAAGTAGATAGGAAGTGTTTTACTGAGTAGATTTTTTAAAAACAACAACAGTAGAATTAGCTGAAAGGGAAGCAGTGGGATTTGAAAATTCAAAGCTACACTTTTTTTTACTAAACTTTAGACAATACAGGTTGTTTTTCTATTTAAGAAATTATAGTGACCTAATTAGAATTAGACATTCATATGGAATAGATAAGCCTTTCATTTGGGGTGGAGACTACAGTTTAATTTTTTTATATAAGCTTATTAAGTTTTTTTTTAAGTAAAAAGTATATAGACAAAAAGAAAAATAATTGGAAAAAAAGCAAAAAGTCAGACAGAAAGCAAGATAAAATCTTTCCCTCCATTCTTGCTGCTTTTCTGGTGGTGCCATTATAATATAGTAATCAAAAAATAAAAGTGTCTCAAAAATTATTAAGAAGTGAGAACCTTATGTCAGTACAGGCTGCATTATATTCAAGATGGACAGTGTTTAATATTTATTTGCTATGTATATGTAGGGATGTGGGTCTATATATGTGTTGTACATAGTATGTTTAGGTGTATGTCATGTATGTGTTTCACTTTGAGAGCGGGCAACTAAATTTCATTTTTGATGTGTGCCATTGTGCCCACAATATAAAAATGACAATAAAGGTTATCTTATCATCTTATCTTATCTTATCTTATTAAGGATGTGATTAAAAACCTTTGACTTCTAAGCACTAGGAGGATGTTTAGTTTGCTGTCAATCCTCATTGGAAGCAATAAATTAAAATCCAAAATATGTTGAGAGCCTGGAAAACTTACTATATCCTGCAGGGATTTGCACAGATAGTTGCCAAGAGTCAACATTGAGTTGAAAGCGCCGAAACAACAACAGGTATTTCACCATTAACAGTATTAAAAGCCTTCTTATATTTGATTATGTGAATACCATAATGTTGCCTCTTTGTTAGAAGAAAGTTTTAAATTGCATACAATGAGCAACAAGCCTCTGAATGAAACTAATGCTGGAATGGTATGTCCAAATGAACAAGGACATTATAGATTGGTGAGAAGACAGATTGGGAGAAAATGATAAACTCTGGACAAAAACAGGCAATGGTGGGCTTTAAGCAAAGAATTCTTGTCACAGAATTACAAACACAATGTACCCAGATGTCACTTGGAACTCAATTGGGGCACAGCAGATTTAATTTTAAACCAGCATTACATCTTACCCAACTTAAAATAACAAACTTTGGAATACTTTTTCACTATTTTACCATCAACAGCTTTGGATACAAATACCATAAAAAAATTTATGCCAGAAGACTTTGTCCCTTGAAAGAAGAGGGCATTGAGTCCTGGGATCATATGCCATGCTGTACTTTAATTTTAACCAAGAGACCCCCAAATGAGTTACTAACATGTCTTCTTAGCCCAATTTCAGGTCAGACAAAATCATTTTGGACTGTAATACTGGTTCATTTGGCAGATAAAGATCCCAATATGACTTTTGCTGTTGCAAGTTTACAATTGTAACCAATAGAACTCATGTGATGTTAACAGCAAAGTAGATTATGCATGACTACAAGCTTTTTTATCACTGCACTTTGCATCATATACTTTTTTTTAATGAAATCTGGGTCAGTAGCCCATAATAAAATCTGACTATATTGATGACATTATGGAAGGTGTTTCCAGTATGAAGGCATATCACAGAGTTTACTAGATACTTAAGCAGTCTATTTATATTTTTAAACCAAAGTTAGGATTTATAAATTAATAATAGATGCTAGATTTCTTAAAGTTATATCCCCCTTCTTAAAGTTATTATCCCCCTCCAGGAGTTAAAGGTGATATGAATGCACTCCTTCTTCCAATGTTTCTCACTATCAAGTGCATAGGTTGGAATGAGGCAAGATGAATTCACAGACACAAAAGTTTCCATGGGTGAGGGAACACTTGCATCTGGCTCTTTTCATATACATATTTGCATGACACAGTTACCCATGGTTAATGTACTACTTCATTTTCTTAGAACTGCAAATGGATTGCAACCATGTACAAAATATATTTATTTTGTGAAAATCAATGGGAAATCCAGCAGGAACTGTAAAGTTGATTGTGATTGCCAATACTCCTTGCAACTTTCCCAATGCAAAGTCTTTGCTTGTGGGAAGCTTGCAGAAGGAAGTAAATAGGGAAGCTGGCAGGGAAGATTGCAAGTTAAATCTCTCCTATTTGTGTACCATCTCACAGTACCTTTGTGCTCATACCACACTGGCTATTTGCACAACCACTGGTTTCTTCTCCCATCCAGTGTAGCCACTTACCTCCCTGCTGGTTTTGTACAGGAAGGGAAAGGAAGGTAGAAAAGGAGATAAGGAGATAAGGGGGAGAAAAACAAAACAGAAAATCAGTGTCCAAATCAGGAAATGGCTTGAGGGTGATTTCCATGAGTTATGCTTTGATTTTAAAAGAGTATAAATAAGACACCCTACAGTTTCAATGTACAGTAGGAATACCTAATGCAAAGTAATTTTTGTGTTATGATTTGATGGGCACCATCATTTCAGATGTTTAAACAAACAATGGAAAATTATTAACAGTACCATCTATTTGCGGGGGATTGTCATTGATGGACCTGGTTTATTATTTCCCTGGTTTATTTGAAGGACTGCCTCTTCTGAGATAGATCTACCTGTCCTGTGAACTTTGTGAACTCTACTACTCAGCTAAATATACTACATTGTTTAGTTAAAAGTATTGTAGATTGTTGCTGTTTTAATAAAACATTTCATGTTTTTATTTGTAATTACAATTTATATTATTAGAGATAGTTTAATTGAATAGTAGTATGGTTTAATTGATCAGTAGTGTGGATTTTGTTACCTAATTATTTAGTTTTAGTTTTCATAATTTTTGGATGTCTGTTTTGTTCTGGCTAATTAATCATTTGAATAAGCATACCCTTTGTTTTGGCTTGATTTTCCTTCTTGGGTCTCATCTTTCATTTCATTGTTCCAATGACACACACATATATATTACTCCAGACATCTTGTGAATGTGCTTGATTCTATTCAGCACCAAGGAAGTAATTGTCAGACCCCCCCCCCTTATGTATCCCAATCTATTTGCCTTTGTAGCTTTTTGAAGTCTGCCATTCTGGTGGGAGGGGGCTGCTTGACTGGGGAATGTATTTTGCTTTGCTGTACTCTGTCCTTTCTGAAATGTCCTCCCTTCATGAGAAAGGAGTGTGGCCTGAAAACATCTTTATGTCCAGACAATGGAGCCTAGGACCGTTGGTAAACAAAAGTGAAAGAGACTTGAGATGGGGCTAAATCACCAGGGACTCAAAACAGCCTAGCACCTGTGGATTGGCTGGATTCCATCCGAATAGTTGGACATTGGGTGGAGGAGTTTGAAATGGGTATTATGATGTAACCTTTCAAGCGCAAATTCTTCAGACCTTGCTTTGCTCTACTGCTATCACTAACTCTCAATAAAAGTTCCTTTTGAAACAATGCGTTTCAAGAGATCTGCTTTCTTGGGAGACCTAGTCAAAGCAGATTCTTACATAAAGCAAGGTCTGCAATAGTGCCCAACCCAGACAGGCAGCTGCCCTACTGTGGGGGGCCGGGTATGAGATGTCTTTGCAAGGCAGAGAAATGGGAGAGGCTGAAACCGAAGACTGGAATGAGTTGGCCACCCAGGCTTGTCTCGAGGAAGGCACCTCCGGTTGACTGGAGGAGCTGTTGCCTTAGAAGACTCCACAAAACTGAGATGGTTGCTCGGTGTTGGGAAAAAGGAAGACTGAGAAGAGAGAACTCAGAAGGTGACTCTCACCTGAGGAGGCCAGAAAAAGGCTCGGAAGAAAAAAGTGGAGCTAACGTCCGATAAAGAAGAGATGGACAACCAGTCGGACCAGATGGAGAGGATCCTGAAGCGAGCCATGCAGTACATGGTGGAAGCTTTCGAGGACTTAAAAGCTAAATCCCTAAGCAGTCCAGAGAAGGAGAAAGAACTGGCTGAGGAAGCTGAACATGGAGAAGGAGAAAGGTCGATCACCGAGACCACAGGGGGAGCAACGGGCTCAACCGAGATGGGGGCGGCCACTCTGGCAGTGCAGCAGTGAGCAAACGCTCGGAGAACCTGGACTCCATGACAACCCAGAGAGAGAACTCCCCTGGATGAGCCAAAACTGGTGCCGCTGGGGGAGAAGTTCAGTGGGTATTCCCAACAATTGGGGTTCTTCCTGGCTCACGTTCTCACCTACATGCAAGTGTATTCCCATGATGCAGCCAAGATCAGAGTTATCATCCTAGCCCTAGAACGGGCTGTGGCCAGATGGATGGTGACCCTACGTAACTGTGATGTTTAACCGATTAAATTTTAACCAATTCATGACAGCTCTGAGATGCTGCTTTGAAGATCAATTGGCAGACTGGAAAGCTCAGGACTGCATAAAAATGGTGAAGCAGGGGCATTGACCAGTGGCTGAATATACAGAAGAATTCTGCAACTAAGCGTGCCATCTCACTGGCCCAAAGACATCCTGGTAAGCTGCTTCCAGGATGGGCTAAATGATGCTTGCATGGCCTGTGGAGCACCTGCATGCTTATACGACTGGTGCGTCCTGGCTGAAGAAGTGGAAATTGACCAGACCAGGAACCAGTACTGCCCCAGTAAAACAGGAAAATGAAGTCAGCCTGAAAGATGGGGGAAAGCATGACCCATGAGCCAGCCATGATCAACTGCCTGCTTCAAGTGTGGCAAGGAAGGCCATCATGCTGTAGAGTGCTGCAGTAAAACTCCAGCCAAAAAAATGGATCTCTACTCTGGGGGGGGGAAAGCTGAACAAGCCTGCTCAATGCTCGAAAGACACAGCCCTGAAAACTACTGAGGTCGTGTAGCTCCTCCAAACCCCAAAGGTGGAGGGTAGAGCTCCGACCCCACTAGATGACAAATTGGGGATGTCGGAGAGCGACTACGATGATGATCCATTGGTAAATGGGCTGATCGATCCCATAACCATGCCCATAGAACTGTCAGTTCCAGGCATGGGCAGGAAGATGGCCCTCATTGCATTGCTGGATTCGAGGTACACCCGATGCCTAATAAGCCCAAACCTGGTTGGGAAACTGGAGGTTCCCCTAAAGAGACTCAAGGACCCAATTGCTTTCTGTCAGCTCGATGGATCCGTAGCAGGGGCATTCCGGCAAGCTTTATCACCGAACTACTGGGATTAACCATGGGAAGCCATTCAGAGACTTTAGTTTTCATCGTGGCTCCCGGCATGGAATGGCCGCTGGTTCTGGGGCTAACCTGGTTAAAGAAGTGAAATCCCCTAATCAATTGGAGAGAGGGGCGACTAAAGTTCCCTAAGAAGAGAGCCCCTTCCCAAGGTGTGCGTGATTATAAAGTAGGGGTCTTGAAGCAAGAGCTGGCATCAGCATTGAGCGAGCAGGAGTTGCAGAGCATTCCAAGAGAATACCGCGATCTGGCCGAGGTTTTCAGTAAGAAGAGGTCGGATGAGCTCCCCCCTCACTGACCTACGGACTGCACAATTGAAATCATTACAGGAACTAAGCTATCAAAGCCGAAGTTGTATTCTATAACCCCCAGGGAGTTAGATGAGCTATGAAGGTTAATCGACAAAAACTTAGCCCGGGGGTTTATTCAACTGGCCAGACCCCAGGTGGCAGCCTCTGTTCTTTTCTGACAGAAAAAGGATGAATCTCTTAGTCTCTGAGGGGATTATAGGTCTTTGAATGCGGTGTCTGTGGAGAATGTGTACCTCCTGCCCCTCATGAGGGACATGCTGGCTCACTTGTCAAAGGGGAATTTTTTTTCAAAGTTAGACCTGCGGGAGGCATACTATCGTATCAGAATCAAGGAGGGGAACGAATGGAAAACTGTGTTAAACTGTCCCCTGGGGTGTTTCCAGTTCAGGGTGTTCCCCTTCGGATTGCAGGGAGCCCCGGCAATGTTCATGCAGCTGATCAACAAAATCCTCCATGAACATCTGTATAAGAGGGTTTGGTGTATTTGGATGATATCCTAATTTACATCGAGACCAAAGCCGAGCATGTGAAACTGGTTAGAGCAGTCCTAAAGAAGCTCCGTGATTCCAAATTATATGCTAAACTGTCAAACTGTGAATTCCACCGAGATAGAATTGACTATTTGGGCTACCGCATTTCGCACGAAGGGGTAGAAATGGATCCGGAATTGGTGTGGGCAGTTATGGAGTGGGCCCCTCCCCACACCAGAAAGCAATTACAGAGCTTTCTGGGGTTCACTAGTTTTTACGATTTATCTTCTCATTTGCACAGATTGTGCTCCCCATTACAAATCTACTGAAAACAAAGGGGGAAAATAAGCCAATCAGTCATTAAAGTGGACTGCAGAATGTCAAGCTGCATTCAAAAAGCATAAGAGACTTTTTTTCCACAGAGCCGGTGTTGAAACACCCAGACCCGGAGAAACTGTTTGTAATTCAGGGTGATGTCAGTGATGTGGCAGTAGGCACAGTACTACTTCAAAAGAACCAGGAGGGTCATTTGCAACCCTGCACTTACACATCTAAGAAATTGACTGAGACAGAACAGTGATGGGCTGCTTGGGAGAAGGAAGCTTCTCCCTCCTTACTTGGTGACATTTTTTGGAAGGGAGTAAAATCCCCTTCCAGATTTGGACTGATCATAAGAATCTGGAAGCACTAAAACCCCCAGGAAATTGTCTTCCAAACAGGCATGCTGGGCCCAGCATTTCCATCGCTTTAACTTCTCCATCCACTATCTCCGAGGTGGGAAAAATTTCCTGGCAGACGCTTTGTCAAGGATGCCACAATATAACAGTATGAAGTCGGGGGTGATTAAACCTTTGTTTTCCACACATCAATTGGCCGCTCCGATCACTACAAGGGTGCAATCTAAAAAATACCTTGCTTTTAGACAACACAATGGTTGGGGAGTTCAAAAAGAGAGTGATGAGTGGTTTTGGAGCCATAGAAACCTCTGCTCAGTGCAGGACAATTTATCCTGGGTTGGGGGGAAATTATATGTTCCTGAAAATCAGAGACTGGAAATCAGGCAGTCATGCCATGACTGAAAACTGGCAGGACACTTCAGGTTTGTAAAAACCCTTCACTTGATTAAAAGACAATTTTCGTGGCCCTCTTTAAAAAAGGACATTGAAAATTATGTGGCCAGCTGCCATACTTGCACAGTGGCTAAACGGAGGGAAGGAAAAATGCCTGGACTTCTTCAGCCGGTAGCGAGCCCTTCAGCACCTTGGAGAGAGATCTCTATGGACTTTACTGTGGAGCTTCCTGAAAGCGTGGGAAATACTATAATCTGAGTCATTACTGATTTGTTCTCTAAACAAGCCCATTTTATTCTGTGCCAGAAGATTCCAACTGCAAAGACTTTGGCTAAATTGTTTGTGCAGCATATTTACCACCTACATGGGGCCCCACAGTGCATAATATCAGATAGGGCGTCCAATTCATTCCCAAGTTCTAGAAGGCCTTTCTGGACCTTCTAGGTTCAGGTCAGAAACTGTCATCTAGTCATCATCCTCAAACAAATGGGGGGACAGAACGAACAAACTCTGTTCTAGAACAATACCGTCATTGTTTCATCAATTATCAGCAAGACAATTGGGCTGATTTGTTACCATTTGCTGAACTGGCCTATAATAATGTGTTGCACTCCAGTACTGGTTACACTCCATTCCAAGTGGCTAATGGACAGACTTTCATCCCTATGCCTGAATTGCCTACTAATGAACCGCCATTCCCTCCCTCAAGGAATGGGTTCATCAGCTGCAGAACATTTGGTCAGTTGTTAGGAAAGCTCTAGATGAAGCCAGGGCAGCATATAAGGCTCAATCAGATAAAGAACGTATGGAGCCGAAGCCTTTCTGAGTGGGAGATAGAGTTTACCTTTCCACCAGATTTTTGCAATTGCTGCAACCATCCCAAAAGCTAGGACCAAAGTATATTGGCCCCCTTTCCATTAAGCACATTATGAATCCTGTCACAATAGAGTTAGAACTCCCTAAGAGTTTATGACAAATCCATCTGGTGTTTCACTGCAGTTTGTTGAAACCTGAGGTCACGTCCCTGTTAAGGCCTGCCACTGTTCCTCCTTCACCTCCCATCATGGTGGAGGGTGAGCAGCATTTTGAGATCAAGGACATTTTAGACTCTTGCAAACATCATGGTTCTACTCAGCATTTAGTTGCCTGGAAAGATCTCCCTGCTTCAGAGAATGAATGGGTCTATAAGAAACATGTTAAGGCTCCTAGATTGCTCAAACGCTTTCATGCACGCTATCCTGATAAACCTGATTGATGTATTTGTTTCCCCTCTCTGTCCCTTTCCTTCTTTTGTTTTGTAGGTGGATTTGTCATTTTCTTAGGGGGGGCATATATCAGACACCCCTTTATATATCCTATTTGCCTTTGTAGCTTTTCTGGGTCTGCCATTCTGGTGGGAGGGGGCTGCTTGACTGGGAAATGTATTTTGCTTTGCTGTACTCTGTCCTTTCTGAAACATCCTCCCTTTGTGAGAAAGGAAAGTGGCCTGAAAACATCTGCCTTATCTCCAGACAATGGAGGATTGGGAAATGAAAGCGAGAGAGACCTTGAGATGGGCGCTAAATCACCAGGGACTCAAAACAGCCTAGCATCTGTGGATTGGCTGGATTCCACCCGAACAGTTGGACATTGGGGGGAGGAGTTCTGAATGGGTATTATGTTGTAACCTTTCGTGCGCAAATTCTTCAGACCTTGCTTTGCTCTACTGCTATCACTAACTTTCAATAAAAGTTCCTTTTGAAACAATGCTGTTTCAAGAGTTCTGCTTTTTTGGGAGACCTAGTCGAAGCAGGTCCTTACATATCAATTTATCTTTGTCTCTATAGTAGGTAAATATATCAGGGCCATAAATATTAATGTCATGGTTCCGAAAGAAGAAGCTTTGATGTCAATGCTGCTAACATCGGATGTTCTTGCTTGACAATTAGTTCTCTTCCTCTTGTGTCTTGTTGTTAGTCACTCAAAGTCAGGCAGCTCTGAGTTTAGAAACAGATTAGAATTCTCACAGCCCTTCAGTGCCTGCATATTGCTACAGCTCAGCCCATTTGGAGATGTCTTGTGGCCTACAGAGCTTCTAGTGGTCCATCAAGGGCTGTGTGTCAAAATTGTCAATAAATTGTCAATAAAATTTACATTGTCAGCTAAATTGAGCTATTGAGCTATTCCTGAGACCTGCCTGAAAAAACATGGTGGAACCTAGTGGAAGTTGAAAGATTGACAGCACACACAGCCAGGATATGACCATACTCCCCGCCTAGTCAGTCACGAACACCATAATTTCACTAGCCTATTATAGCAAATTGCGAAGCTCACAATGGGCCAAATGGGTGACTGCTGTAAGTCCATTAATTGACTGCAACACTAAAGAGAAGGGAGAAACCTCTCACAATTTGCTATATGTTAAGTACACTTTAGGCCGCCTTTTTGTCAAAAAGAATGTTTCTAACTGTAATAAAATGCAGACAGCAAGAATAGTCTACGCACAGTTCTGGAAAAATGAGAATATACCATCAGAGGAAGAAGTGATAAGAAAAATCCTGAATTGTGCGGAGATGGACAAATTAATAAAAGAGATAAAAGAAAAGGAAGACACAGAGTACTATCTAATATGGAATAAGTGGTATGATTGGTTGGAGATTAGAAATAATAAATGAGAATAAATGTGGAAAAGTCAAAAAATGGAAAATGTGTGTATAATAATGTATAGTAATAATATGTATTACTTTTAGTATGAAGTATAGTATGGAGGAAGAAAAATGGAAACAAGAAACAATGGGACAACAAGGACAAATATATTTAAAATATATTTAAAGAAGAATAAGGGGGGGGAAATGTAAATAATAGAAGATTACCGTTACGAAATGGCTGTTAAAAAAAAAGGAGTATACACTGTGTGTGTATGTGTGTTATGTTTTGTTGTTTTAAAAAATAAAATAAAAAAATAGAAAAAAAATGCAGACAGCATTTTCCAATATATTTGAGATCTATTTTTAACTAGATCTTAATAACATAGTGTTGGAAGAAAGGTCTTCATCGTGGTTCAATCCAAGCCGGGGATAAACAACATGGTGACTGCTTTAGAAAGAAGGTTGGAGTTTATTGAAGAGGAGAGCCAGACAGAAAGATGGCCCTGGCAGAAAAGAGAGCGAACACATGTAGGCAGTGGGTTTTATACCCTCTGGAGCCTTTTGTTTGTGGAGTTGTTCCTGTGGCATGAACTTTGACCTGAGTCTGAGTGTGCCTTTCTGGTATTCTGATGGTGATGGGTTAATCTTATTATGTCCAAAGGTCATATCCTGCTTCCCTGGGGCTGGGGCTGGGGCTGATGACTCTTAGAGTTTGGATGGGCTATGTAGATTTTAGGTCTTTGTCTTCTTAATCTCCTAGCTCCCTGGATTTACATCTGTATCTCTAGAGCTGGTTTCTGCTTGGGGAAGGGAGACCTGGGGCTGTTAAGAAAACTGGGCATGCTTTCCTGCCTCTTCAAGATCCTGAGGAAATATATTTTTCTGCCCTTTTAATATTTCCTTCTCTGGGGGGCTGACTTCCCACAATAGAACATTATAAAAATAAAGCAACAGTTCAAATGCTTTCATCCTTCTTGGCTTAATTACCCAAGCTATTCTAAATCTGAAGTAGCCTTTCTGGATAAAACCGGTTTTAAGGCTTCCTTGCTTCTCTCTATATTTTATGTCCTTCTGGTGCTGTTGTGCTTGAGATGTGTTGTATTGAGATGTATCTATCTCTGTGAGTTTCATATATTAGCAGTCAAGAATGGGTAGGTTGCAAAAGGTCATATGGCAGTGGAGGAACAACAATGGAAGACTTTGAATTTTGAGGGGGCTGTTGACGAGACAGAAGGAATTGTCTTGATGTATGAAGACAAGCTGCAGGCTTCAGACATCCCTGGAAGAAGGTCTATTTAGAAGATTGATTTACAAAAGATGGTGACAGATCAGTTTTGGTTCACAGGGAGAGCAATAAATAAAATCTAAGGAAGTAAATTAAGACCTAAGAAGCAGAAGTTTGAAAATGCCAATGTAGAGGAGTCTATTCTTTTTTATTGTAAATACTGCACTGCTTAGGTTTGTAATATTAATTTATTTTCTTTCTGTTTAGTTTTTAAGTATTATAATAACTATACAGATATGGTCAATATTATTATTATTATCCACTTTTCTTCAAAGAATTCTAATTTACTACCAAATAAATTGAAACTGATACAAGCAAATGACATCCACCATTCTTTATTCTACAATCCATAGAGCAGATACTTTGATATATGATTTAAGATATTCCTGTAAAAAAAATGGCACCCTTCCCTCCCATAAAATTTAAGAAATCCCCCATCCAGAGCTCTTAAACCTTGCAAAATAAATATTATCTTAATTTTATAAAGAAAGGAAATCTCCTCCAACATGGCTTTTCATAATGACAATGTTAAAGGTTGATTCATTCTTATCCAATTTGATACCATGCAAATGGTATCACTTTATCCCAGCTAGCAAACTATATAATTCTTACAGTCAGGTGTAATGGACTAAGCTTTGATTAAGCCTCTTCTCCCAAAGCTGGCATCACATAAGAACAGTTACGTTGACAGGAGTTGATGGCCGAAGGCTAACAATTTTTGAAGGTTAGATTAAGGTAGGTTAACAAAGGCTATACCAATGTAATTCACTGACATTGTCTTATTGCACCAAGGTCACAGTAGTTACAAATGGCTTGGTTGCTCAATATCTAGCTAATGTAGGAGCCTCCAACCTTTTGGGGAAGGTGGGCATGTGGAAAGCAGAAATCATTCTATAGATCACTATTTCTCAACTTGGCTGCTTTCAGATGTGTGGATTCTTCACACATTTGAAAGCTACCAAGGCTGAAAAACATTTCTATAGATGCTTGCAAGATGAATGTTCTAGTGTGAAAAGAATTTACCAGAATCCCACCTACCATCCTTTCCTCACTAGGATACTCTGTTATTTCTTCCTTTCTTAGCATATAGGCATCCTTCCAAACATAGCTTTTGGCTACAGCAACCTGCCATTTTTCTTGTCTAAGATACAGAACCTTGAACTGAGATACATTTTGGAAATAAAAATAATGCTAGGAGCTTTATTATCCTTTGTAACATAGCAGCATTCTATCATTTTTAATTGAAATATTTTTTTCTAAATGTGAAAAATCAGAACAGATCCTGATGGACATCAAAGGTAGAGTCTGATTGCACATTGGAGAGTTAGGGTATAGCATATGAGAAAAATGATCTTCTAATGCTTTAAAGTTATATTTACAACCACAGTTCTAATGATTAATAATCTCATTTTAATGCTTTTTGTTCTAGACCAGGGGTGTCAAACTGCCGGCCCACGGGCCAGACGCGTCACGACAAAATCGCGCCCACCCCATTGCCGGCAATGGGGGAAAAGTTCCGATACGTTGTGCAATGTCACGTGACGTCGCGAGTTTGACATGTCTGTTCTAGACTGATTCAATTTGTGAAAAGGTAATTCACAGATTCTGTGACTCTGGAAAAAGCATTACAGTTCTCAGGGCTGGTTCTCAGTAGATGTTGGCTTTTTACTGCAATACTTACTTGCTGCACCTTAATTCACGGAGTAGTATCAAATTCATACCTCCTGGATAGCACTGGATATTAGCATTAGACATCATTTAGTATATTTGAATTAACATACTTTTTTTGTAGATTATGTTCTGCATTTTTGTCCCCCCACCCACCCACCTTCTGCTCATATGGTTTGGTTATAATCAGTATCCATCAACATGTTAAAATACATCTGATCACCAGGGATAATGGATTACAAAACAGATGGCAGTGGGTGTTTTGATTTAATAGGTTTGGGTGACTAAGCTTTAAAGCTTGGCAGAGGCCAGGCTTATGTCACAGATATAATATTATCTTACATATTAATATTTTTCTTCTTCCCCCATGAAGGGGGGAAAAATAGGCTATCCAAGACAAAGAAGATGTTGCATGTCCAGTTCTCTGTATCTACTAGACAATTTTAACTGGACATCTTTCTTTTGTTTGTTCAAAGTTAAATTAGAATATTTGAAAATGTAGTGAATATGGGCATACTTTTGTGCTGTATTATGCCAAGAATGGCTGCTATAATCCTAACACCCAATTGGTGATTAGCTGTTCCTGAATAAGATAGAAAGGTTTCTTGGTGCAAAACTGGACTTTTCTCATATTTAGAATCAAGCATGTGTGAACTTTCCTTCTGGTTATAAGTTGAACATGTGTGCTAACGTAGTAGGACATCAGTGCACTATGCAGGAGAATCAATTACCTTCCCAATAAAGGTATCATTTTAACTAAATTGAGTCAAGGGTCTTTCTTTCCTAAGGGATCGGACTGAAGCAGGTCTGACATTGACTTTGCTTGTCAGAAGGTTGAAAACAGTGCTCACATGACCTCAGGACAGTGCAACCACAATCAATACATGCCAGTTGTCAAGCATCCAAATTTTGATCATGTGACCATGGGGATGCTACAATAGTCATAAATGTGAATAGCAATAGCTCTTAGACTTATATACCACTCCACAGTGCTTTACAGTCCTTTCTAAATGGTTGATAGATTCAATATTGCCTCCAACAATCTGGGTCCTCATTTTACCAACCTCAGAAGATGAAGACTGAGTTAACCTTGAGCCAGTGAGGATTGAACTCCTGGCAGTGAGCTAAATTAGCGTGCAATACTGCATTTTAACCACTGCGCCACCACGGCTCCTATGATCCATTCTGAAAAATGGTCAGAAGTCACTTTTTTCAGTGCTGTTGTAGCTTCAAATGACCACTAATGAATGGTTGTAAGTCAAGGACTACCTGTATGTACATAGAAGTTTTAGGGGGTGGAATTCCTAGAGAAATTAATTAGATATGTAAAATGAGGCACTTTTTGATTGAGATTTATCAGAAAAAATATGTCTCTGCTTGCCTCCCTTATAGTGCAGTATCTGACATTTTTTTATCCCAAGTTTCCGTATGGAATCCATTTCCGAAATCCTCACCAAAGGATATGGACGGGGCTCTTCTTTACTTAAAATCTGAGTGTTGGAATCATCCCTCTTAGAAAGGGCATTCAGCCATAAATCCTTAAAGATGAGCTGTGTTTTTAAGCTGCTGAAGTCTGATTTAATAGCACTGGTATTGCTGCCTATAATCCATATGGGTCAATATAAAAGGAAAAAAAGTGACATTGCCATAGGGGTATACTACAGACTACCCAACCAATCAGAAGAAATAGATGGACTCTTTGCCAACCAGTTAACAAATATATGGAGGAAGCATACCACAGTAGTAATGGAAGACTTCAACTACCCAGATATCAGCTGGGAGACAAACTCTGCAGCAAGCGGGAGATCAAACAGATTCCTAACCAACCTAGCTGACAGCTTTGTTATCCAAAAGGTAGAGGAGGGAAGTAGAAGTAAAGATATACTAGACCTAATTTTTACTAATAGAGAAGAAGTGATAGAGGGAGTTGAAGTTGCCAGAACCTTGGGGGAAAGTGACCACGTCATACTGGAATTCAATATAATGCAAACACAAGCAATAGAAAATAATTCAACCAATGTCTTAAACTTCAAAAGAGCTGATTTTAACAAACGCAGAGAGAACCTAGGAAAGATTCCATGGATGAAAATCCTAAAGGGGAAAACAACTCAAGAAGCATGGGAAACTCTGAAAAATGCTATTCTAAAAGCCCAGTCCAACACAATACCACTGAAAAAGAAAAACAAGAAAGTCAAGAAGAAACCAGCATTGCTGCACAAAGTCTCTCTGACAAACTGAAAGACAAAAAGGACAAGTACAAAAAATGGAAAGAGGGACACACAATGTAAGGACCTGCCTCAATCCCTCTTCTCTTGGAACAGCTTCATTCCAAAAGGAACTTTTATTAGGAGAAGTTGACAGCAGGCACAGAAGGCAGGATCTGAGAGTTTCCCATGCGAATCAATAGGTTAAAAGAGTAACTGGCAAACCGCAACCCAATAGTCCATCCGGTCAGTTCAAATGAGCCAATCTCTAGGTGTGAACCTGCTGTGGGAACAGGGTTGATAAGACGCTGCCCAAGGTTGTTAGGCTGTTAGGTCTTTGTGCCTCTTCTTCCACAGCTAGAGATAAGGCAGATGGCCGGAGGTACATTCCATTCTCACCCCAGGCTGGCAGCAAGGGAAATAGATCAAAGAACAAGCAGATAGAGAAAAGCAGAGAAAAGCGGAGAGGATACATTGTAGCCCCCATAGCTTCCCCCTCCCCCCAGGAGTATGGCAGAACCCACAGGAACATAAAATAAAGAAATCACCCCCTCCCAGAACAACTGGGTTCTGACATGCTGCCCCCTTAAAAAAATGAGAGATCCACCTGCAGAGGGAACAAGATAGGGAGAGAAAACACATATGGGTTAGTCCGGTTTGTCAGGGTATTTAGCATGAAATTTGTTAAGTAATCTCAGGGCCCTGACATGTCGTTTATGGACCCACTCATTTTGGGAAGGAGGTAGGTCCTTCCAAGCTATTAGGTATTGTGTGGAACCATGATATTTTCTAGAGTCTATGATTTCTTTGACCTCAAAATGCTGCTCTCCTTCCACCATGGAGGAGGAGGAGGGACTACAGCTAGCCTTAAAGGTGAGCTTAATTCTCATTTCAATAGGCTGCAGTGAAACACAGGGTGAACCAGTCTTAGCGTTTTGGGGAGTTCCAATTCTACCATCACTGGATTTATTATCTGTTTAATGGGAAAAGGACCCACAAATTTTGGTCCCAACTTCTTTGACAGTTGTAGAGATTTTAAATATTTAGTGGACAGGTATACTTTCTCCCCTACTTGGAAGGGCTTGGGTTCTTTTTGTTTTTTATCCGCCTGAATCTTGTATGCCTCCCTAGCTTCATCTAAGGCTTTTCTCATGACTGGCCAGGTATTCTGGAGTTGTGCTATCCATTCCTTCAGAGAGGGGGTGGTGGGTTCATTAGTTGGTAGTTCAGGCATTGGATAGAAACTTTGTTGTGACTTGGAACGGCGTATAGCCCGTGCTGCAGTGGACGGCGTTGTTATATGCAACTTCTGCAAAGGGAAGCATATTGGTCCAGTTGTCTTGCTGGTAATTTATAAAACATCTTAAGTATTGTTCCAGTACTGAGTTCGAACGTTCTGACCCACCATTCATTTGCAGATGATGACTAGATGATAACCCCTGAGTGGTCCTCAAAAGGTCCAGGAAAGCCTTCCAGAACTCAGATGTAAACTGCACCCCCCTATCTGATATGATTCATTGTGGGGTTCCATGCAGTCGGTATATGTGTTGCACAAACAGCTTTGCTAGTGTCTTTGCTGTGGGGATTTTTTGACATGGGATGAAGTGCACCTGCTTTTGAGAACAGGTCTGTCACTGTCCAAATGATAGTATTCCCCCCACTCTCTGGTAATTCTACAATAAAGTCCATAGAAATCTCCCTCCAGGGTGCTGACGGGGTTGCCACCATCTGCAACAACCCTGGGGTCTTTCCTTGCCTTCGTTTGGCTGCTACGCAAATGGGACATAGCGTTCAATATCCTTTTTTATCAAGGGCCACCAAAACTGCTGCTTCACCAGGTGAAAGGTCTTCACGAATCTGAAGTGCCCAGCTACTTTGGAATCATGACAGAGGTGCATGAAGGTTAGTCTTTGGCTTTTTGGAACATAGAGCTTCCCCCCCATCCAAGGCAGTCCATCATTCATGGTGCACAGGTTCTTATGTGTTAAAAACCATTCGTCCTTTTCTAAGGCTTCTCTGAACTCCACCCCTGCCATGCTCGCTAGCAGTTTGGGATTTTTTGTTTGCGCTCGCTTAGTGACTGGCACCTCTAGTTGCCTCGATGGAATAAGTGGGTCTGTTATCTCAGTTTTTGTACTATTGTATTGTGGTAATCATGACAGAGCATCTGCTAGGAAGTTCTTTCCTCCCGTTAAGTGTCTAATGGTGAAATTGAAGCGATGGAAGTGCTGGGACCACCTCGCTTGTTTGGGGGACAATTTTCTGGGTGTTTTTAATGCCTCTAAGTTCTTATGATCAGTCCATACTTGGAAGGGGATTTTGTTCCCTTCCAGGAAATGTCGCCATGTCAGGAGGGCCCAATGAATGGCATAGGCTTCCTTTTCCCATACTGCCCATCTCTGTTCGGTTTCCGTGAGTTTTTTTGATGTGTATGCACAAGGCTGCAGCTTCCCCTCATCATTCTCCTGGAGAAATATTGCACCCACTGCTACATCACTGGCATCTGCCTGAATGATGAAAGGTTTTTCGGTGTCTGGGTGTTTCAAGACAGCTCCGCCGAGAATAGCCTTTTAAGTTTCTCAAAAGCAGCTTGACACTCCATAGTCCATTTCAGAGGCTGGCTGGGCTTTGATTTCCCCTCCCCTTTAGTCTTTAACAGATTCATGATGGGTAGTGCGATTTGGGCAAAAGAGGGTATGAACTGATGATAAAAGTTAGCAAACCCAAGAAAACTTTGTAATTGTTTCCGGGTGCAGGATGGAGCCCATTCTAACACCACTTGGACCTTTTCAGGATCCATCTCTATACCATTGGGAGATATGCGATACCCCATGTAATCAATCCTTTCCTTGTGGAATTCGCATTCTCATAACTTATTTAGCACCACTCTGACCAGTTTGACATGTTCTTCTTTGGTTTCCGTGAATATCAGGATGTCGTCCAAGTAGACAAGCACCCCCTTGTAGAGGTGCTCCTGGAGCACTTCATTTATCAGTTGCATGAACACGGCGGGTGCTCCTTTCAACCCGAATGGAAGCACTCTAAATTGGAAACATCCCAGGGGGCAATTGAATGCTGTTTTCCACTCATCTCCTTCCTTAATTCTAACCCAGTAATACGCCTCCCTTAAGTCCAGTTTTGAAAAAAATTTCCCCTTCACCAAGTGTGCTAACATGTCCTTCATCAAGGGGAGTGGGTAGAGATTACTCTCACTCACTGCGTTTGAGATCTATAATCTACGCAGAGGCGAAGAGACCCATCATTTTTCTCACGGAATAGCATGGGGGCTGCCATTTTGGGCTTTGCTGGTTGTATGAACCCTCTCGCCAAATTCTTGTCTATAAATTTTTGTAGCTCCTCCAACTCCCGAGGGGTCATGGAGTATATTTTCGGCTTAGGTAGATTCACTCCCAGTAAAATCTCAATGGCACAGTCTGTGGGTCGGTGGGAGGGTAGTTCGTCAGACCTCTCTTCACTGAACACTTCAGCTAGATCCTGATATTCCTCAGGTATGCCTTCCAGCCCCCCGTCATTTGCCACAGGTATGCCTTCTGGACCTCTATTCCCTTTTTGGGCTCAGATCGCTCCCTTTACACCATATTTCCCTTTCAGGAATCTCAGTTCTCCCATCCTCCAGTCCACTCTCGGATTCCATTTCGTTAACCACGTCATCCCTAAAATAAGCGGGCACTCCATTCCAGGGGTCACCATGAAAGTTAGAGTATGTGATCCTCTATGATGAGTTGGATGGGCTTCGTGGCAAGGGTGGCTGGGAGTCCCCCTGCAATGGACCCATCTAACTGACCAAATGAAACTGGCTTCTTCAGCCTCCTCACTGGGATTCCTAAATTCCCCACCAGGGTTGGGCTTATGAGGCAGCAGGTGCAGCCTGAGTCTATCAGGGCTCTTAATGAGACCTTTTCCGGCATCCCTCGACTAAACAGTTCTACGTTTCGGGTGAGGGGCATGATGGGTCCACTTACCAGGGGTTCATCCTCCAAGCTGCTATCAGAGGATTTGGGTGGTTTTCCTGTTGGAGTTGGAGTTCCTCTCCCCTTAGTTGTTGGGGTTTGGACCTCAACAACCTCCACACTCTTCATGGCCATTTCCTTTGGTCGCTGTGGCATTTTCCCTGGTTTTCCCCCTCCAGCTTTGTCAGGCTTCTGGACCGGGGTCTTTGAGCGGCACTTGGCTGCGTGATGTCCCTCCTTCCCACACTTGAAACAGACTGATGATTTCGGTGTTGTGGTGGGTGGTTTCACTGGCTCCCAAGCCCCCTCCGAGGGAGAACATTCCCAGGACCATCCCCAGCCATCGCTGTATGTGGGCTCGATCGATTTCGACTTCGTCGGCCAAGATGTACCAATCGTGAAATTGATCAGGATCCCCCCGGTGAATGCAGGCATAATACAAATCATCGTTCAGTCCATCTTTAAAATGGCCCACAAGGACTTCCTCCGGGCAGTTGAGTCAGCTTGCTAGGGTTCAGAGTTCTTCTGTGTATTCAGGGTGATGGCCCTGCCTCACTGTTTTTATGCATTCCCTAGCCTTCCAGTTGGCCAGGGGGTCCTCAAACCTCCTCCTTAGGGCAGCCATGAAGTGATTGATGTTCCGCAGCTCCAGAGCATCGGCATTGTGTAGGGTCACCATCCACTCGGCAGGCTCTCCCTCCAGAGGCATGGTTATGATTCTCACCTGCCCATGATCACTGGGGATATCTCGGCTGTATTCTTCCATGTAGCTCAGGATGTGAGCCAGGAAGAACCACAATTTCTGAGGCTGTCCATTGTACTTTACCCCCAAGGGCGGGAACTTCCATCTGGACCGGTGGCCTCTCCTCCATCTGGCCCGGTGCCTGTCTCCGCCGGCCAGCACAACTCGCACTGGGGTGGCAGCCGCAGCCACAGCTGCTGCAGTCTCCGAGGTGCTGGTGGAAGGGCCTGGGTTCGCTACCTCGCTCTCCATGCATTCTTCTTCTGCCGTGCCCGTGGTTACCAAGCCCAGGCACAGATCCACCTTCTCCTTAGGGAATCGAAAGCGACCCTCAGCATATCGATTGCCTCTTCTAGCAACCAGCTAGAACAGGCTGATCTCTCATCCTCATCCTTGCTGAGATGGAGCAATCTCTCCATCTCCCACTTCCAACCCGGCTGGTGACTGCCCCATTTGAGGGTCACTTTTTTGGCTTTCCAGTCCCAGTCTTCCTTTTTTCCAATGCTCATTGACCACCTTGGCTTATTCCGGTGCTTGGTGGCCATGGCTTCGTTGGAGGAACTGGAGGAGTGTGAGCTGCCACAGCTTAGGCCAACCTGGGGGAAAGCTTCCCCGCCTAGGTTGCCTTCCTCCTTCTCCGCACCATGGTTCGACAACATTTGCACAGTCCCCATGGTAAGGGTCTTCCTTCCGGGCTGACCGAAATTTTATATCCTGCCTAATGTAAGGACCTGTCTCAATCTCTCTTCCCAAGAAAGCAGAACTCTTGGAACAGCTTCATTCCAAAAGGAACTTTTATTAGGAGAAGTTGACAGCAGGCATAGAAGACAGGATCTGAGAGTTTCCCACATGAATCAATAGATTAAAAGAGTAACTGGCAAACCCCACCCCAATAGTCCATTCGATCAGTTCAAATGAGCCAATCTCCAGGTGTGAACCCACTGTGGGAATGGGGTTGATAAGATACAGTTCCCAAGGTTGTTAGGCTGTTAGGTCTTTGTGCTTCTTCTTCTACAGCTAGAGATAAGGCAGATGGCTGGAGGTACATTCCATTCTCACCCCAGGCTGGCAGCAAGGGAAATAGATCAAAGAACAAGGAGATAGAGGAAAGCGGAGAAAAGCGGAGAGGATACATTGTAGTGCCCATAGCTTTCCCCCTCCCCCAGGAGTATGTCAGATTGCGCAGGAACATAGAATAAAGAAATCAACCCCCCTCCCACAACTATTCGTTTCTGACACATAACTAAGGCTGATTATCAGCAGACAGCCAGAACATACAAAGACGAAGTCTAGGAAAGCAAAGGCTCAGAATGAACAAAGACTTGCAACAGAAATCAAGGATAATAAAAAAAAGTTTCTTTCAACACATTAATAACAAGAAAAAAGTCAAGGAAACTGTAGGTCCACTAAAGAGAGAAGATGGCAAGGAAGTAACAAGCAATAGGGAGAAAGCAGAGCTGCTTAACTCAGTCTTCACACAAAAAGAAATTATAGCACAACATACCAAAAAAAAAAAAATACTGCGAAAGACAAACTAGAAACAAACATTAAAATAAGCAAGAAAATTGTAAGAGAACACCTATCCGACCTTGATGAATATAAATCATTGAGATCCAACAGATTACATCCCAGTGATCTGAGGGAGCTGGCAGATGTTATCTCAGAACCATTGAATCATAACTTTTAAAAATCCTGGAGCACCAGGGAAGTACCTGAGGATTGGAAAAGGTGTTTCCCATCTTCAAGAAAGGGAAAAAAACAGACCCAGGAAAATACAGACCAGTCAGTCTAACATCAATACTTGGGAAGACCCTGGAAAAGATAACCAAAAACAGATCTGCGAGCAACTAGAAGCAAACCAAGTTATTACTGGTAGCTAGCACGGGTTTGTTAAAAACAGATCATGCCAAACCAATCTTATTTCATTCTTTGATAAAGTGACTAAATTAGTAGACAAGCGAAACGCTGTGGACATAGTATACTTAGATTTCAGTAAGGTATTCGACAAAGTAGACCACAATCTACTGCTTGGTAAGCTAGAAAAAGGTGGAATAGACAATATCACCACCAGATGGATTTGTAGCTGGCTGACAAACCGTACTCAACAAGTAGTCCTCAATGGTATTACATCCACATGGAGAGAAGTAAGCAGTGGGGTACCACAAGGCTCTGTCTTGGGCCCAGTACTCTTCAATATCTTCATCAATGACTTAGATGAGGGAATAGAAGGGGAAGTCATCAAATTTGCAGATTAAACTAAACTGGCAAAAATAGCCAACACCCCAGAAATCAAGCTCAGGATTCAAAAAGATCTTGACAGACTTCAACAATGGGCCCTATCCAACAAAATGAGTTTTAATGTGGAAAAAAGCAAACTTTTACATTTAGACAGGAAAAATTAAAGATATAAGTACAGATTAGGTGAGACCTGGCTTAAAAACAGTAACTGTGAGAGGGATCCTGGAGTCCTAGTGGACATATCACTTAACCATGAGCCAGCAGTGTGCAGCAGCAGCAAAAAAGCTAATAAAATTCTGGGTTGTATAAACAGAGGCATAGAATCAAGATCACGTGAAGTATTAGTACCACTTTATAAAATCCTAGTGAGACCACACCTGGAATACTGCAACCAATTTTGGTCACCATACTACAAAAAAGATGTTGAGACCTTGGAAAAAGGTCAGAGAAGAGCAACTAAGATGATCAAAAGCCTGGAGACTAAAACATATGAAGAACGGCTGCAGGACTTGGGTTTGGCTAGTCTAAAAAAGAAGAAGAAATAGGGGTGACATGATAGCAGTATTCCAGTATTTGAGAGGCTGCCACAAAGAAGAGAGGGTCAAATTTTTCTCCAAAGCACCAGAGGGCAGGACAAGAAACAATAGTTGGAAACTGATCAAAGAGAGAAGCAACCTGGAATTAAGGAGAAAGTTCCTAACAGTGAGGACAATTAACCAATGGAACAGCTTGCCTTCAGAAATCACTGGAGATTTTTAAAAAGAGGCTAGACAGTCACTTGTCTGAGATGGTATAGGTTCTCCTGCTTGAGCAGGGGGCTGGACTAGAAGACCTCCAAGGTCTCTTATATATTCTATTCTATTCTATTCTATTCTATTCTATTCTATTCTATTCTATTCTATTCTATTCTATTCTATTCTATTCTATTCTATTCTATTCTATTCTATTCTATTCTATTATTTATTTTTGTGTTTGTGAGGATATGGTTTTATTAAAATTGCTATTTTAATTTTGTTAATATTGTAGCTTTTTCAAGCTTCGCATAGAGAAATTGTTTCAACTATGAGAAAGAAATGGGGAGAAGTGGAGAATAGAATGGAGGTTGCAACTGAATGGACAAGAGAAAACCCCTATTTTCTTAAGAGAAAATAGATTCCAAGGAAAACAATAGGCCAAAGAAACTTTCAAGATTCATCACATGCAAGGTTTGGGGATTTTTATTGTTTAAAAAATCAGAAAAAACATGCAAAATACAAAGTTATATGCAAATACAAAAACTACATAAAAAGTGCTTAAAAATGAAAAAACTTCAGAAAATAGAAAAGAAATAGACTATAATGCACTTAACAGTTACAATTCTATATATATGCTTATGTAAATATTATTAAAGTACATATATGTTTTAATACCTTTATATAACTATGATTTTAACCTATATTTTGTATAAATGAATTCCGTATTTTGTTATACTTTCATATATTCCTTATGGATTCCATATTTCCATATATATTTCCATGTCCATACAAAATCTATATCTGTTGGCAATGTGCCACAGGTGACAAGCATTGTTCTGTTCTAGCAAAGCAGACATCGAGACGAGGCAGGTTCACAACAAAAGATCTTTTTATTAGGTACATTCACAGAACAGAAGCAAACACACAATGGCAACAGGCCCTTTTATACTCCCCGTGCAAGGGGATGCACAGCCAATCATTGCAGGCCATTCTTCCGCCTCGCGCATGCGCGCCAGGCTGGAGACAGCCTGTCTGGATCCTGGGCAGACACGTGGTCTGTCCGGGTCTCTGCAACCTTTCTGCAGCCTTCCTGAGCCTTGCTGAATGACTCAGCAAGGCCCAGGACATAACACCCCTCCCCTCTTGGATTAAACAATACTATGCATATTGTTGAACATCACACACACATGGCTGGCCGGTTGGCATATTATGCGGTCAACCTTACCCCTGGCAACCTATTTCCCTTCAGGTTTCTGTGGTATCCACGTTCTTTCACTCTTTGACAATATTTACACCGCAGCACTATAATTGTTGTTACTTCTTCATATAGTGCAGGCTAATAACCCTCCTGTGTAGTGGACAGGGACCTCACATATTCATTTAAATACTTAGGAGGACCCTTGACCTGCTCTGATCTCCGTGGAGCAAGATTAGGTGCAGGTGTACCTTTAGGTGTGGGATTTGTAATAGGTGCCTGGAGTGCCTGCTCCCGGTTTGCACAAAACAAACCAGGACTTTGTCGCCCAGAAGACTCAGGGGTTCCCCCTGACTGCTGACTGGCTGGATCCACTAGACCCAAACCAGAGTTCCTTGGAGAGGTTGAGTTCACCAAGTCCCTTGGTGGGGTGGAGTTCCCCTTGGAACTCTTGGGAGCATTGTCCCTCGAGCCCAAGACCAGCAGCAGGAGTACCCTGAGTAGCCAATTTATGGCCATTTGCCCCTAGCCAGGGACCTCTGCCAGAGTCAGGAGTCGCCTCCATGGCAAGACCCCCGGAGTCTATGCCAGAGTCAGGAGCCGCCTCCATGGCAAGACCCCCATCTGGAATATTTGGATAAGCGCCCTCATGGAGAGACTGTGGTCCACAATCGTAATTGGGGTCCCCCTCCCCCCCAAGATCAGAGCCAGGGGCGGAAACATGGCCAGGAAGCCTCCAGCGCAGTTGGTCTATGTGGCGTCTAAGCACACGACCAACCTCCAAGGCCACTTCGTAGGACAGTGGCCCAGAGACCTTACATACAACAGCAGGTACCCAGAGATGCCCATGCCCATAGTTTCTGGCCCAAACTGGGTCACCCACTTGGAGTCTCCTAGGTGCCCGTGGTTGTGACACCTCTGAAGCCACCCGGTCTGGGTGCAGCCTGTCCAGCTTCGTAATGAGTCTGTGACTCCAGCAGAGTTCACCTGGGCTCTTTCCTGTAGCTGTGCAAGGTGTGGTGCGGTGTGCAAGGAGAAAATCAGCTAACCTGTGATGTCAGGGTCCTTGAGTGATTCTCTTTAAGGCGTCCTTTGTGGTGCGCACCATGCGTTCAGCCAGACCGTTGGTGGCAGGGTGAAAAGGAGCAGACGTGGCATGCCGGATCAAGCTGGCTTGAAGAAACGCCTGAAACTCAAAAGAGGTAAATTGGGGACCATTGTCTGAGACAAGAACATCAGGAAGACCATGAGAAGCGAAGATTCCTCTGAGCACCTGGATGGTCCTGGCAGTAGTAGTGGAGGATACAGGAATGACCTCTAGCCACTTGGAATGGCTATCCACAAGGAGGAGGAAGAATTTCCCCTGAAAGGGCCCAGCATAGTCAATGTGTACGCGTGACCATGGAGTGAGTGTCTCCTCCCACCTATGTACAGGGGCCTGGGGCATCTCAGGCCGTGATTGTTGGCACACTTGGCACCCCTGAACCTGGGCCTCGATGTCCTTATCGAGTCCAGGCCACCAAAGATGACTGTGCGCAAGCGCCTTCATTCTCACTATTCCCGGATGTCCCTCATGAAGAGAGAGAAAGACTCTAGTCCTCAATGAGGCCGGGATGACTACTCTGCTTCCCCACAGGATGCACCCCTTGAATGTAGACAATTCATGTTTCCTACACCAGAAACTTTGGAACTCTGTACCAGGACACGTGTCAGGCCATCCTGACAACACGCATGTCAGCACGCGTGCAAGCGTGTGATCAGTGGCAGTTTCAGCAGCCACATCCCTAGCATTGAGGGGAGATTCAGGTAAGTCCTGAATAGAAAGAATGTGTACAGCAGGAGCAGGGTCTGCCTCTATTTGCTTAAGAGGTAACCTACTTAGGCCATCAGCGTGGCCCATCTCTGTGCCTGGTTTGTGAACCAGGGTGTAATCATAAGCTGCCAAGAAAATTGACCATCTCAGCATTCTAGGAGATATTATATGAGGGGCTTGTTTATTGGTTGAAACAACCCCAGCAAAGGCTTGTGGTCAGTGTAGACCGTGAAATGGCAGCCATACAAGAAATCATGAAATTTCTTGATACCTGAGATTATTGCCAAAGCTTCCCTGTCAATCTGCCCGTAATTACGCTCTGCAGATGAGAGGGTTCTAGAATAATAGGCCACAGGGACCTGAGTCCCATCTGCCTTGAGATGACTTAACACTGCTTCTACCCCATAAGGGGAGGCATCACATGCTATGCACACAGGCAATTGCTCATTGAAGTGAGCCAGTACAGCATTGGAGGATAGCAAAGCCTTGACTTCTTTAAAAGCCTTTTCATGGACTTTTGTCCACGTCCATGGAGTCTGCTTGTCCAAGAGCCGGTGTAACGGCTCAGCCACTGCAGCCTTGTGGGGGAGAAAGGAATGATAAAAATTAAGTAGGCCCAGAAAAGCCTGGAGTTCAGCTTTTGACTGGGGACTAGGGGCCAGTTGAATGGCCCGGAATTTAGACTCTGCAGGGTGGATGCCTTCAGCATCAATACAAAATCCTAGAAATTCAGTGGATGCTACACCAATTTTGCATTTGTCTTGCTGTAACTTCAGCCCAGCTTGGCGGAAGTGCAGCAAGGCAGCTCTCAGCCTTTCAGCCAAGTTCCCAGATGACTCTCCTGCAATGAGGACGTCATCGAAATAGGGGCAGACCCCAGGAATACCATGGAGCGTTTGCTCCATCACCCCTTGGAAAATGCCAGGGGCTACGTTGACCCCAAACTGCAGCCTTTTTACTTTGAAAGCCCCTCTATGAGTAACTATTGTTTGTGCCTCAGCTGTTGCCTCATCAACAGGTAACTGTTGATAGGCCTGAGCTAAATCGAGCTTAGCGAAGAGTTTCCCCCCCCCTTCAGTGAGGCCAGGATGTGGCTCACCACAGGCACTGGATATGCATGTTGCTGCAAGGCTTTGTTTAGAGTGCATTTATAGTCCGCACAGATTCGGACTTCACCATTTGATTTTAATGGCGTCACTATGGGGGTTTCCCATGGACTAGAATTCACAGGTTCAAGAATGCCTTGTTGAAGCAGTTTGTCCAACTCAGCATCTATTTTACTTTTGAGTGCAAAAGGCACCCTCCTTGGTTTAACCCTGATGGGTGTGATGGCTGGATTTAATTTTAAAGCAATGGGAGGCCCCTTGTATGAGCCAAGCTCTGAGCTGAATACATCAGCAAACTCCCTACAGACTCCTGCAAGGCTGGCAGTTTGCAGATGGTTCAGACCAGTCACTTGGATCCCAAGTGCCTCGAACCAATCGAGTCCTATAAGACTCGTGTGATCACCCCCAACTACCACCACATCTAACAACCAATCAAATTCCTTATGCTGTACTCTGAGCGTAGCCTCTCCCTTCACACTGACTTGTGAATTCTGAAAGTCAGGATGAGGATGAGATTGGAGTGCCTGAGTTTGACTCGTGAGCCACTCCTGGAGCAAACCTTTTTAAAGGTGTCTGCAGAAATAATAGAAAGAGCGGACCCTGTGTCCAGCTCCATGGCCAGGGGAACTCCCTGCAACCTTACATCAATGCGCAGCTTTTTTTTAAGGGGCCGGTGGACCCCGGTTTTAAATACCCCCCTACGGGACGTGCAGAAACCCACCCTGTGTTGGCTGGGGACCTTGGTACCTTTCAGAGGCAACTCTTTAGGGGACGTCTTTCTCTGGTGACCCATGCAGGCTGATGCGATGTGGCCTTGCCTGCCACATGCCCGGCAAACAGCAGAACGAAAATGACAGTCGGCTCTCCTGTGGTGACCCCCACAGCCGAAACAGCAAAGGGATGCAGGTGTCTGTCCTCTGCATTCTTGCAGTCTTCTCTCCGCTGACGGTTGAAGTCTGTCCACTTCTTCTTCCTCGGATTCTTCTCCGGAGGCCTCTCACACGACTTCCTGATGGACGGGGACTGCTGCTGGAGGATTCTTTGTCGACCGCAAGGCCTTTACTGCGCCGCCGGCTGCTTCTTCAGCTGCAACTTCTCTCAGGGCATCTTGGAAGGAGAGATCAACTCTAGCGAACAACTTTTGTTGCATCTCCCGGCTCCGCAATCCGCAGACAAGTTGATCCCGGAGCCTCTCTTCCAAGTCTTGGAATGCACATGGTCTAGCAGCCTGCCACAGAGCCGCGATAAAGTCCGCAGCTGATTCTCCTGGCCGCTGGTCCCGCTGCTCGAATTGGTGCCTCCAAGCAATTACAGATAGCTTGGGCTCAAAATGCTCGTGCAGCATTTTCTTTAGATCGGCATATGCGATTGATTCCAATGGTGCTGGGGCTACAAGATTCTCGGCAATATCAAAAGTCTCTTGCCTACAGACACACAGCAAAGTAGCAGCTTTCAGTCCGTCTTCTTGGATCTTTTTCACCCTGAAGTAGTTCTCAATGCGAGCTGTGTAAGAGCTCCAGCATTCTGGGTGCGAAGTATCGAACTCACCAAGACGGCCCAGCTTGGACATCGTTGTGACCGATAGCCTCTTCGACGTCTCTCGCTGCAAGGAAGGAGAAGGGGTCCCACGAAGCCAAGCCCACCTCCAGCATCTTCGTACTGGCAGGCGGTTGCTTCTTCTGGACGCCGCGCTTCTCTTCGCTTCAGACCTTCAGGTGAGTCGGCCCTAGCTTCTTCTGATTAGGCTTCCTATGCGGCGGATCCCATCCTCATCACCAATGTTCTGTTCTAGCAAAGCAGACATCAAGATGAGGCAGGTTCACAACAAAGGATCTTTTTATTAGGTACATTCACAGAACAGAAGCAAACACACAATGGCAACAGGCCCTTTTATACTCCCCATGCAAGGGGATGCACAGCCAATCATTGCAGGCCATCCTCCCGCCTCGCGCATGCGCACAAGGCTGGAGACAGCCTGTCTGGGTCCTGGGCAGACACGTGGTCTGTCCGGGTCTCTGCAACCTTTCTGCAGCCTTCCTGAGCCTTGCTGAATGACTCAGCAAGGCCCAGAACATAACAAGCATAATGCAGGGTTTAGTTAAAAAAAGAAGAAGATTGAGTTGCTACAAAGTGCCACATCTTTTTTATGCATGTTGTACATACTGCTGATACCTGGTGTGCACCCATGAGAAAATGGCAGGATTTTTTTTCAGTACCAAAAGGAAGGTTATTGTTCTGTCTCACAATTATTCACTTTTTATTGTCACAAATGTCAGGTCCAACATCTTTGGCTTGGCGCCGTGCTGGGGTCCTCCATCAAAGCAATAAACCTGTATGCATTCTTGTGTGGGAATTGGGGAGGGGGATGACAGATGAAGATAAGCAGATCACTATGGGACCGGTTTGTGGAAAGGCATCCTGAAGGCCAATTGCCCTGAATGTTGAAAGTTACAACCCACAACACCTCAGAGTTCCCAAAACATCCAGGTGGCATTGCATTGGATGGGTCAAATAAATAGTAGCCACAATCCTTGCAAATCTCACTCTACCTACCTATGTAACAGAGACAAGCAGAAAGCCAGATGGAGAAATCCCTATCTATATGTTGCAGACATGCATGTTTTTACCATAACCTTTCATGATTACTGCTTTAGTTTTAGATGAGTACATCACTGCAACTCCCACAATGCAATTTGATTATATAATTAAATATAGCTAAATATATATATTGCTTCTATAGATCACAAAATAATGCATTTTCTGTTGGAGAGGTAAGCAGGCATCCTCTCCTCCCCCACTCTTTAACGACTACTTAATGCAGAGAGCATTCAGATGGGTATTTATCTTTCTGCACCTTCTCCTAGTCCAGGGGTCTTCAAACCTGGCCCTTTTATGACTTGTGGACTTCAACTCCCAGAATTCCTCAGCCAGGCATCTTTTCTTTAGACTAGCCAAACCCAAGTCCCGCAGCCATTCTTCGTATGTTTTAGTCTCCAGGCCTTTGATCATCTTAGTTGCTCTTCTCTGAATTTTTTCCAAACTTGTTAGAGTTTTACAGCTTTCCAGCGCAAAAGTAAGCCCAAAAAATAAGCACACATTCAAAATGAGCAGGAGGCATAGTTTAGAAAACCTTTATCTATAAAATATATATATAAAAAGATACATACAGTTTCATTTAGCTCTGGGGAACATCAACAACTAACTCAGGAGATCAGGACACAGGAAAGACTAAGAAACGCCCAGACCTAAGCTGGATCACATGCCTCACACAGCCGATACTGTGTTTTAATCAAAAACAGTTCTTATTGGCTGGTTTGTTGCTATGGCTATTCCAGTTCATAAATTCTTACACACTGACACTCCTCCCTTTATGACTGGAATAGACATAAAACCAAATAATTTAATACTCATCCCATGGTGTACTCCACCCAATGGCTTGGTCATTACATCTGCCAGATTGTCATCTGAAGAACAATGAAGCAAGCAAATTAGTTTACTTTTGATGGCTTCTCTGACATTACAATACTTAATGTCCACATGCTTGCTTCTACTTTTCACTCTGTCACCTGTTGCCATTTTAATGCAAGCAGCATTATCTTCAAATACTGTTACAGCTTCTTTAACTTCTATACTTAAATCCTTTAACAGCTGTATATACCAGGTTACCTCTGAACAAAGTTCAGACAGAGCAATAAATTCTGCCTCTGCAGTAGAAATAGCTACAATTGTTTATTTTCTGGACTTCCATCCAATCAAAGTCCCGCCAAATAATACCACAAACCCAGAATTGGACTTTCTGGTTTGCACATCATTGGCACAATCACTGTCAACATAACATTTTAACTTTAATTCTTCAGAGACCTGTATTTGAAGACCCAAATTCACAATTCCTTTCAAATACCTGAGAATTCTCTTCACAACCATCCAATGTAACTGCATTGGTACGGCAGTAAAGCGACTTAAGATGCTTATTGCACAAGCTATGTCTGGTCTGGACCACTGTGACAGATATAACAGGCTTCCTATTGCTGACTGATATATCTTCTGATCACAGGCTTCACTTTTGTCCTCGCCCAAAGTGTTGTGAAAATCTATGCTCATAGGTGTTGGAGCAGAATTACAATCCTTCATGTTGTATCTCTCCAACAGTTGTTCAATTTTCCTTCTTTGACTGAGAACGTAGTCGCCTTTCCCAGTTTTTTGTATCTCTACACCAAGATAGTTTTGTATTTCACCCAGACTTTTCAATTCAAACTTTTTCTCCAACTGATTAGCAAATCCCTTCACCTGTGCTAGATCCTTTGCAATGAAGCAAAGATCATCCACAAATGCTAATAATCGGCAATCCCCACTGTGGAATCTTACAGTATATATGCAACCATCAGCCTTACAACTCTTGAACCCAAGATCCTTCAATGCCACATCTAAACAGATGTTCCAGTTTCTGGCTGATTGCTTCAGCCCATAAATGGCCTTGTTCAGTTTATACATAGTGCCAGGCTTTTTACTTTCATATCCTGGTGCTTGAACTATGTAAATTTCTTCCTCCAACTCTGCATTGAGGAATGCTGGGTTATATCAAACTGCCAAATTTTATGCCCATGTGCCGTTGCCAATGCTAGTGCCAACCTTATAGTTTCACTTTTGATCGTTGGTGCAAATACCTCATCATAGTGCACATTTTTCTTCTGCGAAAACCCGTGCCACTAATCTTGCCTTATATTGGACTTCATTGTTGGGTAACACTTTTTTTTTGTATACCCATTTACATCCTACAGCTTTGTAACCTTGTGGCAAAATCATAGAGGTGAACACTTTATGTTCATCCATGAATTTCATTTCTTTGTCCATGGCCTCTTTCCACTTCACTTGCTCCACTTTGGGTAGTGCCAATACTTCCTGATAATTTCTTGGCTCATACCACACATTACACACCTTTACTTTTCCAGCAGAATACCTGTCAGATGGAATCCCCTTGTTCCATCACTCTGACCTGTGTGGCATTGACTGCTCTTGACTGTCAACCGTTTCCTGCTTCATATCAGAGTCACCATCTTCTTCTGACTCCTTTTCTTGTTCTTTATCAGCTTTTCCTCCTTGAACGCCAACATCATCACTGAGTCACCGTCACTAAGTGGAACATCCCCAGAATTGGCATCAATTCTGCCCCAATTCTGCTCTGCAAAGCTAGCAAATCTGGAAATTACTATACTTCTGCTCCCATTACTAAAGTGATAGCTCTTTAAGCCAGGCTCATAGCCCATAAACCTGAGCTTTCTAGCCTTTCGTTGCCCTTTTCTCCTGATTGCCTTTGGAATATGCACTCATGCCAGAGATGGCTTTCTCCCATATAGCACAGCATATGGAGTATCATTTATAGAGAAACTCCACAGCCTATTGACCAAATAATTAGCAGTCAACATGGCTTTGCCCCAATATGACCTGCTCAGACCAGAATCCTCCAGCAGTGAGTCTTTCACTCCATTCTGTCTTTCAGTCACGCCATTCTCAGCTGCTGTGTACAGATTTGTGCATCTATGTCATATTCCTAGCTGCGCCAACCACTGTTGAAAACTTGCTGACATGAATTCTGAACCCCTGTCAGTTTGCAGCTGGCATACCTGTTGCCTATATCTTCTTTCTGCGAAGCTCACCCATTGCTTGAACTTCTGCAGCATCTCTGTTTTGCTTTTCAGCAAATAACAGAATCCAAATCTGCTATGGTCATCTACTATGACCAGCGCATACCTGGCTCCTCCCAAGCTGGCTTGCATTGGTCCTACTAAATCTGCATGTACCAGCTCTAGAAACCATGTTGTCTGCCTTGTGCTCTTCTTGCTTACTGGGAATACCTTAGATTTCGATGATTTACATACTGCACAGTCTAAATATGCCTTACACCCTTTTAAGGTTAATCTCTCTGCAAACTTTGGCATCCTTTGCAACACTCTGAAGCATGGCCAAGCTTTCTGTGCAAGAGATGAATGCATGAATCATGTTGTGCCACATTACCAAATGTTTGGGCACATTGAATCTTTTGTGCAACACATAAAGATTATCCTGTTTTATGCCCTGTGCACATACATTCCCATTTCTTTTTATGAGACATTTCCTGTTCTGTTCACAACGCAGACATGAAGATGAAGCAGTTGGTACAAGAGATGATCTTTATTGTGTACATGCACTGAACAGAAGCAATCGAGAAAATGGCAACATGCCCTTTTTATACTTCCCCTGCAAGGGGAGGCTCAACCAATGAATGCAGGACATTCTCCCGCCTCGCGCATGCGCGCGAGGCTGGAGACAGCCTGTCTGGGTCCCGGGCAAACATGTGGTCTGCCCGGGTCTCTACAACCGGTCCCGGGCAAACACATGGTCTGCCCGGGTCTCTGCAGTTGTTCTGCAGGTTTCTTGCACCTTGCTGATTGACTCAGCAAGGCCCAGGACACAACACCCTCCCCCCTTGGCTTGGACAATGCCGTCCCCGCCAATGACCAGTACCATGTCACATTTAGTCCAAACCGCAGCCAGACTATTTCCCGTACCCTTTGTAACCTGGTCCCCGTGGGATTCAAGTTAATCCACGTTCTTTCACTCTTAGATAACATGGGCCTCTCAGGATCGCACATACTCCTGCAAATATTTAGGCGGGGCCTTAATCCGCCCCGATCTTCGTGGATCCATGGTAGGGACAGGTGTGATGACATTTGGGGGAAGTGAATTGGGTGCCTGGAGTGCTGGCTCCCGGTTTGCGCACAACAAACCAGGACTTTGTTGCCCAGAAGACTCAGGGGTTCCCCCTAACTGCTGACTGGCTGGATCCGCTAAACCCAAACCAGATTTCCTTGGTGGGGTCGAGTTCCCCGAGTTCCTTGGTGGGGTGGAGTTCCCCGAAAATCCTTGGAACTCCCCTTGGGAGCAATGTCCTTCAGGCCCAAGGCCAGCAGCCGGGGTGCCCTGAGTAGCCAATTTACGGCCATTTGCCCTAAACCGGGGACCTCTGCCAGAGTCAGGATCTGCCTCCATGGCAGGCCCCTCTGCATCTATGCCAGAGTCAGGATCCGCCTCCATGGCAAGACCCTCCTCTGGGGCATTTCACGCCCCCCCCTGCTTGGAGAGACTGTGATCCACAATCGTAATTGGGGTCCCCCTCCCCCCCGAGAGCGGAATCAGGGGAGGAATGCCGGCCTGGCAGCCGCCAACGCAGCTGGTCTATGTGGCACCGGAGGACACACCCATCATCCAAGACCACTTCGTATGACAGAGGCCCAGAGACTTTAGAGATGACAGCAGGTACCCAGAGATGCCCCTGCCCATAGTTCCTGGTCCAAACCGGATCACCCACTTGAAGTCTCTTAGGTGCCCGCAGCTGCGACACCTGTGAAGCCACCCTGTCTGGGTGAAGCCTGTCCAGCTTTGTGATAAGTCTGCGACCCCAGCGGAGTTCAGCTGGGCTCTTTCCAGTAGCTGTGCATGGTGTGGTGCGGTGTGTGAGAAGAAAATCAGCTAACCTGTGATGCCAGGGTCCATGAGTGATTCTCTTTAATGCGACTTTCGTGGTGCGCACCATGCGTTCAGCCTGACCGTTGGTGGCTGGATGAAAAGGGGCAGATGTGGCATGCCAGATCATGTTGGCTTGGAGAAATGCCTGAAACTCAGAAGAGGTAAATTGTGGACCATTGTCTGATACTAGAACATCAGGAAGGCCATGGGAAGCAAAGATTCCTCTGAGCACCTGGATGGTCCTGGCAGTAGTAGTGGAGGGCACAGGAATGACCTCTAGCCACTTGGAATGGCTATCCACAAGGAGAAGGAAGAATTGCCCCTGAAAGGGCCCAGCATAATCTATATGGACATGTGACCATGGAGTGAGTGTCTCCTCCCACTTATGTACAGGGGCCTGGGGCATTTCTGGCCGTAATTGTTGGCACACTTGATGTCCTTATCAAGGCCAGGCCACCAAAGATGGTTGCGTGCAAGCGCCTTCATCCTCACTATTCCTGGATGTCCCTCATGAAGAGAGAGCAAGACTCTAGTCCTCAATGAGACCGGGATGACTACTCTGTTGCCCCACAGGATACACCCCTTGAATGTGGACAATTCGTGCTTCCTGCACCAGAAACTCTGGAAATCAGTACCAGGACACGTGTCAGGCCATCCTGACAACACTCATGTCAGCACGCGTGCAAGCGTGTGATCAGTGGCTGTCTCAGCAGCCACATCCCTAGCATTGAGGGGAGATTCTGGTAAGTCCTGAATAGACAGAATATGCACAGCAGGGGCAGGGTCTGCCTCTAATTGCTTGAGAGGTAACCTGCTTAGGCCATCAGCATGGCCCATCTCAGTACCTGGTTTGTGAACCAGGGTGTAATCATAAGCTGCTAAGAAGATAGACCACCTCAGCATCCTTGGAGAAATAATCTGAGGAGTTTGTTTGTTGGTGGTAAACAACCCTAGCAAAGGCTTGTGGTCAGTATAGACTGTGAAATGGCGTCCATAGAAGAAATCATGAAATTTCTTGATGCCTGAGATTATTGCCAAGGCTTCCCTGTCAATCTGTGCATAATTTCGCTCTGCAGATGAGAGGGTCCTCGAATAATAGGCCACAGGGACCTGAGTTCCATCTTCCTTGAGATGGCTTAGCACTGCTCCTACCCCATAAGGGGAAGCATCACATGCTATGCACACAGGCAACTGCTCATTGAAGTGAGCCAGTACAGCATTGGAGGATAGCAAAGCCTTGACTTTTGTAAAGGCTTCCTCATGGACTTTTGTCCATGCCCAGGGAGCCTGTTTGTCTAAGAGCCTGTGTAGCGGCTCAGCCACAGCAGCTGTGTGTGGGAGAAAAGAATGGTAAAAATTCAAGAGGCCCAGAAAAGCCTGAAGTTCAGTTTTTGACTGGGGACTAGGGGCCAGTTGGATGGCCTTGAATTTGGACTCTGCAGGGTGGATGCCCTCTGCATCAATGCAGAACCCCAAGAACTCGGTGGATAACACACCGATTTTACACTTGTCCTGCTGTAGCTTCAGCCCAGCTTGGCGGAAACGCAGCAAGACAGCCCTGAGCCTTTCGGCCAAGTTTCCTGATGATTCTCCTGCAATGAGGATGTCATCAAAATAGGGGCAGACCCCGGGAATCCCTCTTAGCATTCGCTCCATCACTCCTTGGAAAATGCCAGGGGCTACATTGACCCCAAACTGCAACCTCTTTACTTTGAACGCACCTCTGTGCGTGACTATGGTTTGGGCTTCAGCAGTCGCCTCATCAACAGGTAACTGTTGATATGCTTGAGCCAAATCAAGCTTGGCAAAGTACTTCCCTCCTTTCAGTGAGGCCAGAATGTGGCTCACCATGGGCACAGGATATGCATGCTGCTGTAAAGCCTTGTTCAAAGTGCATTTATAGTCCGCACAGATACGGACTTCCCCATTGGATTTTAGGGGAGTTACTATGGGGGTTTCCCATAGAATAGAGTCCACAGGTTCCAGAATGCCTTGTTGGAGCAACTTGTCCAACTCGGCATCAATTTTGCTCTTTAAGGCAAAAGGCACCCTCCTTGGCTTGACCCTTATGGGTGTAATGCCTGGATCCAATTTTAATGCAATGGGAGGCCCCTTGTATGATCCATGTTCTGAGCTGAACACATCTGCAAACTCCTTACACACTCCTGTAAGGCTAGCTGTTTGCAGCTGGTTCAGACCAGTCACTTGGATCCCAAGTGCCTCGAACCAATCGAGTCCTATGAGGCTCATTCTATCACCCCCAACAACTACTACATCCAATAATCCATTGAAGCCTTTTCGCTGCACTCTGATCGTGGCTTCCCCCTTCACGCTTACTCGTGTGTTCTGGAAATCAGTGAGAACAAGATTGGAGGGCCTGAGTCTAACTCTTGAGCCACTCCGGAAGCAAATATTATTGAACGTGTCCACTGAAATAATAGAAAGAGCGGAGCCTGTATCCACTCCATAGCCAGGGGAACTCCCTGCAGCTTCACATCTATGCGCAGCTTTTTCTTAAGGGGCCTATGCGTTCCTGTCTTGAACACCCCCCTCCGGGATGCACAAAAACCCACCCTGTTTTGGCTGGGGACCTTGGTACCTTTCAGAGGCAATTCAGGGGACCTGTTCTTTGGACGACCCATGCAGGCCGATGCTATATTGCCTTGCCTTCCGCACGCTCGACAGACAGCAGATCGAAATCGGCAGTCGGCCCTCCTGTGGTGACCCCCACAGCCGAAACAGCGAAGGGATGCAGGCAGTGGCCCGCTCCGATCCGGCAGTCGTCTCTCCGCCGATGGCTGGATCTTGTCCACCTCTTCCTCCTCGGAGTCTTCTCTAGAGGCCACACACGCGGCCTCCTGGTGGATCGGGACGGTCACTGGATGACTCTTCGTAGACCGCAAGGCCTTCACAGCGCCTCCGGCTGCTTCCTCTGCTGCGATTTCTCGTAAGGCGTCTTGAAAGGTGACGTCCGTCTTTGCAAACAGTTTCTGCTGTACTTCGCGGCTTCGCAACCCGCACACCAGTCTATCTCGGAGCCTTTCCTCCAAGTCTTGAAATGCACATGGGCGTGTGGCCTGCCTCAAGGCTGCGATGAAATCTGCAGCTGATTCGCCGGGCCGCTGGTCCCTTTGCTCGAACTGATGCCTCCAAGCTATAATCGAGAGCTTGGGCTCGAAGTGTTCTCGCAGCATCTTCTTCAAATCGGCGTACACGATTGATTCCAATGGTGCCGGGGCGACAAGATTTTCCGCTATTTCAAAGGTCTCTTGCCCACAGACACAAAGCAAGGTAGCCGCTTTCAGGCTGTCTTCCTGGACTCTATTCACTCTGAAATAGTTTTCGACGTGAGCTGCATACGAGCTCCAGCGTTCAGGATGCGCGATGTCGAATTCGCCATGACGGCCCAGCTTGGACATCTTCTTCCTTGATGGCCTCGTCCACGCCTCTCGCCATAAGGAATTGAGAAGGGGTCCGACAAAGCCAAGCCCGCCTCCAGCGTATGTATGCTGGCCGGTGACTGCTCCTCCTGGACGTCGCGCTTCTCTTCTCTTCCCGGCCTAGGTGAGTAGGCCTACTTCTGTTTCTTCGGGATCCCAAATGGCAGATCCCATCCTTGTCACCAATGTTCTGTTCGCAATGCAGACATGAAGACGAGGCAGTTGGTACAAGAGATGATCTTTATTGTGTACATGCACTGAACAGAAGCAATCGAGAAAATGGCAACATGCCCTTTTTATACTTCCCTTGCAAGGGGAGGCTCAACCAATGAATGCAGGACATTCTCCCTCCTCGCGCATATGCACGAGGCTGGAGACAGCCTGTCTGGGTCCCGGGCAAACATGTGGTCTGCCCGGGTCTCTACAACCGGTCCCGGGCAAACACATGGTCTGCCCGGGTCTCTGCAGTTGTTCTGCAGGTTTTCTGCGCCTTGCTGATTGACTCAGCAAGGCCCAGGACACAACATTTCCCATTCACAAATGTGGTCTCAAACCCTTGTTTGTCAAAACTGGAGACACTTAGTAAATTATGCTCCATTTCAAGTACATATAATATATTATTAAACCTTTCTGTTATGTATTGAATATATATTAGTTGTGTTAATCCCTGCTAAAGTGAAACTAACTTAACTCCAACTGCTTGTGAAGCTAAAGTGAAACTAACTTAACTCCAACTGCTTGTGAAGCTAAAATGAAACTAACCTTTAGGTGACCCTGACTGTTAACTCCAACTGTTTTGGAGGGAAACTTTGAACATTCATATTTGGCCAGGTTTTTCAAGTATTGTGATTGGTTAAGGCCCTGTGGGCTAAGAGTATAAATTACAGGCAATTGCCTGCAGTTCTCCAGTTCTAGTTTGAGTCAATAAATAATGTTATAACTATGCTGGTCTGCTCCTTGCCTACTGAAACCCACTACACAATAGTGGCGATGAAGATGGGATGCTGCAGAGGAGAGAGCTGCTGCTAACCAAGAGACTGAAGTCACTGGGTGATAGGGTAAAGAGCTCTGGAAGGCCTAGTTCTCACCCCCTGCCTACCAGTAAGCCACACTGGAGGCACACTGAAATCACTGGGTGTCAGACCAAGTAAACAGCCCTGGTGGGACCATGCTCCCCGCCCTGCCTGCCAGTAAGACACACTGGATGCACAGATATACCTGAGGGATGTGTCCCCAGGATCCCAAAATGCAGCACAGCTCCAACCGCAGCAGTACAGGCATTAACCAGCACCACAGGGGCCTCCCCAAAATGGCTAAATTGGGAGGGCTCAACGAGTTTGATATTACTCATCCGGAACAGTGGAGCTCATACGCCTCCTGAGTAGATAACTATCTCCGGGCTAACCAGATCACAGACGATGGCCTGAAGGCAGCAACCTTACTATGTGTCTGCGGACAAGCTATGTTTGATATCACTGAAAACCTGATAGCACCAGCAAGTATAGAAACTGTGGCCTACGCAAACCTCAAGAAAAAATTAAGGGAACATTTTGAGCCAAAACTCTCAGTGATCGCCTGGCGCCATGCATTCGAGCAATGTGAGCAGAGATCCAGGGAATCTGCAACAGAATTTGTGGCAGCCCTTTGCCAAGCTTCACGCAAATGCGAGTTCCCTGACCTGGAAGACCGTCTCAGAGACAGGCTCGTTTGTGGCCTGCATAATAGAGAATTAGAGCAGCGCCTTTTCGCCATGGAGAAACTGACTTTCCAAGACACATTGAAGGAAGTCATGGCGGAAGAGGCTGCCGGAGGGGCAATGAAGAGACCGCAGAAGGCTTGGGGGAGGCCAGTGAGAGTGAAGAAATCGATCGTTTGTGGAGAGAGCCACCCAGACGGCCACGCTCCACAGAGCAATCAACTTCCCCACAGAACTGTGCAAGCTGCAGGGGACAGCATGAAAGAGCAGAGTGCAGATTCTGCACAGCAGTATGCCATGCCTGTGGAAAGCAAGGGCACCTTGCCAGAGTTTGCAGAGTTTGTCAGCAGGAAACGAAACCTGCAACACAGCAGCACAAGGGGAAATAGCCCCCAGGACAGAACAGAGTCGAATACAGCTCAGGAAGGCATAGCATCCAATGCACAGGGACCCAACGTTCCATCAAAGAAAAGATAAGACTCCAACTAAGACTGCAAGGGGTCCCATGCTCCATTGACTAGATACTGGATCATTTGCAAACATAGCCAATGGCGGGTCCCACTCAAATCATCGAGCTTAGTGCTAACGGACTTCCACAATTGCCATGTTCCCGTAAGGGGGTAAGCTACCATTAGAGTACAATTCAGAGAGTTCAAGGGTCCCCTCAGCATAGTGGTCATAGAGGGACAGCGCACCAACCTCATAGGACTGGACTGGTTCGAGGCCCTGGGCATCAGGGTGACGGGCATCCATCGAACACAAATAGCTGATCTAGCAGCAGTATGCCAACAATATGCTGACATATTCAGCACAGAGTTGGGACAATACAAAGGGGCACCCATTTCACTCAACTTCGATCCAGCAGTAACTCCAATCCGATTAAAACCGTGCAGGGTTCCTTTTGCATTGAAGCCAAAAATTGATGTGGAACTAGACAAGCTGGTACAGCAGGGAGTGCTCCAACCAGTGGACTGTAGCCAGTGGGAGACTCCAATAGTGACCCCAGTTAAGCCTAATGGGGACGTCCACATCTGCGCAGACTACAAGTGCACCATAAACAAGGCACTACAGCAGCATGCTTATCATGTACCACATCCTCACCTTGCTCCAGGGAGGCTGAATCTTTGCTAAGTTAGACCTCGCCCAGGCCTACCAGCAGCTACCGGTAGACGACGCTACCACAGAAGCACAAACAATCGTCACACACAGAGGTGCATTCTGAGTGCGCCGCTTGCAATTTGGGGTAAGCATAGCACCAGGTTTGTTCCAAAGTATTATGGAATGAACACTGAAGAACATTCCCGGCGTCTGCCCATATTTTGATGACGTCCTGATCGCGGGGGAATCAGTGGCAGTCCTGGCAGAACATCTCCGTGCAGTACTCCAACGTTTCCGTGAGGCAGACCTAAAACTCAAGAAAGAAAAGTGCCAGATTGGCGTTGAATCCACAAAATTCCTGGGTTTCCGCATCGATGCTGCCGGAATCCACCCATCTGATGCAAAGCTAAAGGCAATTCAGCAAGCCCCCACACCAAAATCCAAGGGGGAGCTACAAGCATTCCTGGGCTTGCTCAATTTTTACCACTCCTTCTTACCACATAAGGCTGCCCTGACAGAACCGCTACACTGCCTACTGGACAAAAAAAATGCCCTGGGTCTGGTCGTGCACCCAAGACAAAGCATTCAAGGCGGTAAAATCATTGTTATCCTCGGACTCCGTCCTAGCCCATTTCAACGAAGACCTACCAGTAACACTAGCCTGTGACACTTCGCCATATGGCCTTGGGGCAGTGCTAACCCACAGGATGCCAGATGGTAAAGAGGCCCCCATCACATACTATTCTAGAACATTATCACCGGCTGAAAGGAACTATGCCCAGATAGACAAGGAAGCCCTCACCATAGTGGCTGGCATTAAGAAGTTCCATGACTTCTTATATGGACGAACCTTCACCATCTTTACAGACCACAAACCTCTGCTTGGTCTCTTCACAGCAGACAAGCAGACACCGCAGATCCTGTCTCTGCGAATGCTACAATGGTCCATTTTCATGGCTGCATACTTGTACCAGCTAGTCCACAAGCTGGGTAAGGAAATGGGCCACGCCAATGCTCTCAGCCGACTGCCTCTACCTCAGACTGATCCGGACCCAGCCCCAGCTTGTCATATCCTGGCAATCCAGGACCTGCCTGAAGCACCCCTACATGCAGGGGACGTTGCAGCTGAAACCACCACGGACAGAACGCTTAGCCGCATTCTCAACTGGGTGTTAAGGGGATGGCCAGAGACCCGGCAAGGCCCTGAATTCCATCACTATGCTTTACAGAAAAATGAACTGTTGGCCCACAAGGGATGTGTGCTGTGGGACAGCAGGGTCATCATTCCACCCAGTCTTCGCTCCAGGGTGCTGGATTCCTTACACGAGGGGCACCCAGGAATTGTTCAAATGAAGGCTCTAGCCAGGAGCTACTTGTGGTGGCCAGGTCTGGACAAGGACATTGAGAATCAAGTACGGAGTTGCCAGGCCTGCCAAGAAACCCGACCGGAGATGCCACAAGCACCAGTGCACCGCTGGGAGACCACGCACGCCCCATGGTCTCGCGTGCACATTGACTTTACGGGCCTCTTCCAAGGGCAGGTTTCCTAATTGTAGTAGACAGTTATTCCAAGTGGTTGGAAGTGGCACCGGTCTCATCGATGACAACAACCAGGGTCATCCAAGAGTTGCGCCAGCTGTTGGCCACACATGGTCTGCCAGATGTAATAGTGTCCAACAATTCATGGCAGGAGAGTTTCAATTTTTCCTCAACGCCAACATGATTTGGCACGTAACATCTGCTCCATTCCACCCCACGACCAACGGTCAGGCCGAATGAATGGTCAGGACCACAAAGGAGGCGCTCAAGCGGATGACGACTGGGGACTGGAATCACCACCTGGCAAACTTCCCCCTGTGTCAACACACAACTCCCAGTATGGCTACAGGTCACAGCCCAGTGGAGCTGAGGTGGGGCCGCCAGCTCACCACGAAGCTCGACTGACTTCACCCAGAGTAGCGGCAGAAACGGCTCGACCAAAGCCCCCCAGGAACTTACAGCTGGGTGAATTGGTCTTGGCCAGGAACTATGGAAGTGGGGCACCTTGGGTGGCAGCTAGGGTAACTAAGATAACGGGACCCTTGTCATACGAGGTTATTCTGGAAAATGATCGTATGGTCAGATGCCACATTGATCAGTTACGGCGTCGGCAGGCCGGGCCAGTCCCGGGTGAGGATCCTGAGGTTTTATCAGAAACACAAGAGAACTGTTTTCCTCTGAGTTTGCCTACATCACCCATGGCCGCCTCTGGGGAAATGGAGGTACGAAGGGCCATAGAGCTGCCGCCACTCACGGGTGACCTAAACAGTCATCACAACTCTGTTCAACTGGAGATGGACAATACTCCATTTGAACAGGACTCTCCAATAACATTGCGGCGGTCCACCAGGATCCGCGGGCCCCCGGCCTATCTCAAAGACAATGAATATTGAACAGACTGAGGATGATGACTATCCTAGGGGAAAGGGGTGTTATGTATTGAATATATATTAGTTGTGTTAATCCCTGCTAAAGTGAAACTAACTTAACTCCAACTGCTTGTGAAGCTAAAGTGAAACTAAACTCCAACTGCTTGTGAAACTAAAGTGAAACTAACTTAACTCCAACTGCTTGTGAAGCTAAAGTGAAACTAAACTCCAACTGCTTGTGAAACTAAAGTGAAACTAACTTAACTCCAACTGCTTGTGAAGCTAAAATGAAACTAACCTTTAGATGACCCTGACTGTTAACTCCAATTGTTTGGGAGGGAAACTTTGAACATTCATATTTGGCCGGGTTTTTCAAGTATTGTGATTAGTTAAGGCCCTGTGGGCTAAGAGTATAAATTACAGGCAATTGCCTGCAGTTCTCCAGTTCTAGTTTGAGTCAATAAATAGCGTTGTAACTATGCTGGTCTGCTCCTTGCCTACTGAAACCCACTACACAATACTTTCCTCCAGACATGGAATCAGCACACTGCCTTTCCCCATGACTTTTGCCTTCTGGCCATTTGCTAAGGCCACTGCATCTCCTCCAGTTGAATTCAATCTGGAAAACAACTTAGAATTATTAACAATTGTTTGAGTAGCCCCACTATCTATTAACCATTTGTCTCTGCTATTACAATAGCTAACTTTTGCAACAGCAGCCTGTCCATTTGCTATTTTTCTTCCTTGTAAACAGTTTTTCAGTAAATGAGTTTCAGCCCCACAGATGAAGCATGTCTTTTTCTCCTCGTGGCTTCTTCTTCTAAAATGGCATTCTGTTCTTCAGAAATCAAACAGGCTTTAAGTCCTTCCTGTTCTGGTCTGCATTCAAAAAAACCTGAAATGATGGCCCACGTTTCATCAAGACTATTTAGTACCAACAGCACCTTCTGAGATTCAGGAATCTGCATTCCTCGCTGTTCTAATTCAACAAACAGTTTCTGCATGTGGAACAAATGCTCTTCTATGCTCTCATGTGGCAGCAGCCAGGCTCTGTACAATTGCCTCGATAATTGCACTATATTGCATGCTGAAGCACTCACATGCATGCTTTTCAACTTCAACCAAACTTCTTTTGCAGTTTTTAAGTCAACTACATTTAAGAATTGTTCATCTTCCACATTTAAAATGATGTAAGCCAGTGCCTTATCATGCCTCCGTTGATCTGCAGCTGCTAATTGCCCCTGGGGTGGATTAATCACAATATCCCAGAGCTCCTTAGCCTTCAGAAAGCATTCCATTTTTGCAGTCCAAATAAGATAATTCTTTTGTCCCAATTGAGGCACAGAGCTCTCCTTTAAATCAGCCATCCTGCAAGCCTTCAGCTGAGTCTTTGCCTTTTTCTTTCTTAATTTAACTCAGACAGTCCTTCAGTTTAATTACAGCTCCGTGTTGAGCCTCAATCTTTTTCTTTAATCTGAACTGTGTGCAAGGGCTGGCTGGGATCTGTGCCCATAACCTGTTAGAGTTTTACAGCTTTCCAGAGCAAAAATAAGCCCAAAAAATAAGCACACATTCAAAATGAGCAGAAGGCATAGTTTAGAAAAACTTTATCTATAAAATATATATAAACATGATACATAGTTTCATTCAGCTCTGGGGAACATCAACAACTAACTCAGGAGATCAGGACACAGGGAAGACTAAGACACGCCCAGACATAGGTTGGATCACATGCCTCACACAGCCAATACTGTGTCTTAATCAAAAACAGTTCTCATTGGCTGGTTTGTTGCTATCGCTATTCCAGTTCATAAATTCTTACACACTGACAAAACTCTCAACATCTTTTTTGTGATATCGTGACCAAAATTGGTTGCAGTATTCCAGGTGTGGTCTTACTAGGGTTTTATAAAGCGGTACTAATACTTCGTGTGATCTTGATTCTTTGCTTCTGTTTATACAACCCAGGATTGTATTAGCTTTTTTGGTTGCTGCTGCACACTGCTGGCTCATGGGCAATAGATCGTCCACTAAGACTCCAAGGTCCCTTTCACATTTACTGTTTTTAAGCCAGGTCTCGCCCAATCTGTACTTGTACCTTTGATTTTTCCTGCCTAAATGTAAAACTTTGCTTTTCTCCATATTTTGGTAGATTGGGCTATAATTTCTTTTTGCATGAAGACTTATGCAAAGAATGAATTAAGTTGCTCTCCTTTCTCTCTGCTGCCTGTTATTTCCTTGCCATCTTCTCTTTTAAATGGACCTACTGTTTTCTTGATTTTTTTCTTGTTATTTATATGTTGAAAGAATTTTTTTTTTATTATCTTTGACTTTTGTTCCAAGTCTTTGTTCATTCTGAGCCTTTCCTGACTTCATCTTTGCAGGTTGTCTGCTGATACTCTGCCTTAGTTAGAACTTAGAACTTCGACAACAGTTCCTATTGAGAAGCACCTAGAATGGGCCATGTGTGTTACCTGATCATTTGTTTTTTACTGTCTGAAGAGCCCCTTAAGATTACAGTACTGATTTTGGTATCAGTCTGCTGAATTACAGGAGGAAAACTTTCTCCCCCCCCCCCTCCACTTTTTGGGGTAAGCAAGTACTCTAGATAAAATTGTTGCAATAGGTTTTCTATAGATTTAACAATCTTTTCAATGTTTGTCAAAAATAATGCCAGAAATTCATTGTTCCATTCTCTCGGAGACCCTTGGCAACTGGAAGGGTGCGAGGTAGGAAGGGAGGGGCTTGTCTATCACTGCCTTAATTGTATGAATTTTCTAATAGGTAAAATGCATATTTTCTAATATGTAAAACAATCAGCCAGGTACAAGAAGTATTATTTCCTCTGTTACTGACAGATAAATGATTTGACCAGCTTGCTTTCTGTAAGGTATTTATCAAATACTGTGATTAGAAGGGATTACTCCATCAACATTCTGGTTTCTCAGCTTCTACTTCGTAAACTAAAAAAGTTACATAAGATCCACGTGCTCATTAAGATGCTTTTGAATGAGCTTCCTTTGCTGTGTCAATTATCAGTTACATTATAATTTGCAATTATAAGTTACAGAGAGTTTATATGCTAGTATGGTGGACAGATCATCCCAAGTACTGACATGCCACCTCTTTGTGGTAGATAAGGGGCATTCCAGGGAGAGATGAGCAAAAAATACTGGGAGTATATGCCAAGAGTATATAATTCCAGGGTCATCCAAGATCAACTCAGCCACCCATGAAAAGCAGGCAAATAATTAATTGGGCAACAGCAATATAAGCAGATGCTACAAGCAAATGATCACTTTAGTGACAACAACTAATGCATCAATTTATAATGTGCAGGATAATGCAATGGAAAACCATTCCTGTATTTTACAAGTAGACTACATAGATTGTATAAAGTGATTGATAATATAGTGATGATGAGTCCCTCGGGCAGATAGGACTCAATGTGCTACTGAGAACTGTGTGGGAGTATTTTGAACTACATATGGTATTTATGATGTGGCTAGATTAAGTTTTTGAAATGTCTAGTAACTAGTTATTGATGTTGCCATGCAGGGAAAAAAATTGAAAATACAAAAACTAAATTACAGTGAGAACGTGAAAAGTAAGAAGCTTGAACATGGGAAACTGCAACTCAGTGAACAATGAAATTATAAATTAAACATTGACATCGTAAGCATCAGCTAATTGAAATGGATTAGAATTGGACACCTTCAGTCAGAAGAACGTACTGTTACTAAGCAGGACATGAAAAATAAAGAAGGAACAGCACTGGTCACATAATCAGGAAAAACATAACAAGAAAAGCAGTGATTGAATAATATAATTAAACTTATCAGACAATCTTTTAATACAGCTAAACATGAAAAAAAATATAAGTAGCTTATGTGAAGTTTGAAGTTAAGCTAAAATGAAAGCAGAAAGAAAACCAGTTTCCCCAACATAAACCCTGAGTTCTTATTTGAGGCACAAATGCAATTTATCATCCTTTGGATACATTGTGGAAAAATACAGCTCTTGGGAGAACTCTATAATGCTGAAAAAAATGGAAGGAAAGGGAAGAGGATGACCAGTAGCAAAGCTGATGGACTCAATTGCAGGGGCTACCATTGGACCCAGTTGGAAAGAGGTTGTTCTGAAGAAAATCAATCTATATGATCACTAAATGACCATAGTATGGGGTAGGTAGAACAAGTAATTTTTTAGCATCTGTAGATTACAGTCCTAAATAGAATAAGATATGTTAAGGATTACTAGTTGTTAATGCAGCTGGAGAGAAAAAAGATCAATTATTTAAGTGCCCAGAATTGCTTAAAACCATGGCTTTCAGTTCATACTTGGCAATCCACTCGTCTATGGAGGTTCTCAGTCATCCAGGTCATAGTTATCCCAAAGATGCTTCTTCACAAGGCAGCTGGACTTTCTTGTTTTTCTTTGAAGACATTTTGCTTCTCATCCAAGAAGCTTCTTCAGCTCTGACTGGATGGTGGGAAATGGAAAGATTTATACTCCTTGCAGACAGCTGGTCATTTGTATTCTTTTAGCAAGTCGTTAGTGCTACCTGGAGGCTTATCGGTGTCTTCAGGGTCACCTGAATAGTGCAAATATGTGTGGAGCCTTTTTGGAATTGTTGAAAGGACTCTGTGGTAGACTGGAGATAGATGGTGTCATATCGCTCCCCCTCTGTTGAGAGAGGGCTGTTCAGTTTTGACATAGATAGCTTCTTGACCCCTCTTTCAAACCAGCGGTCCTCTCTGTCCAAAATGTGGACTTTGCTGTCTTCAAAAGAGTGGCCTTTGTCTTTTAAATGCAAATGGACTGCCGAATCTTGTCTTGATGGGTTTGCTCTCTTATGTTGTGCCATATGTTTATGAAGTGGTTGTTTTGTTTTCCCAATGTACAGATCTGCACATGGCTCACTGCATTGTACTGCATATACCACGTTGCTCTGTTTGTGTCTGGATGTTTTATCCTTGGGGTGGACAAGCTTCTGCCTTAGTGTATTCTTAGGTTTGAAGTGTGCACATATGTTGTGTTGGCTGAAGATCTTCCTGAGCTTTTCCAATATTCCTGCAACATAGGGAATTACTATGTTGTTTCGTTTATTGTTTTCTTCGTCTGTTATGGAGGAGCTCCTGTTGGGTCTTTTTTGAGATTTGATGAAGGGCCACTTGGGATAGCCACAAGTTCTGAGGGCTTCCTTGGTGTGTTTTAGTTCTTTTTCTTTTCCATCTTTGCTGGTAGGCATGCCTTCAGCTCTGTGGTGTAGGGTTCTGATAACTCCCATTTTGTACTCCAGTGGGTGGTGTGAATCAAAATGTAAATATTGGTCTCTGTGTGTGGGTTTCCTGTAAATTTCAATGTTAAGGCTTCTGTCTTCCTTAATGTATACAGCACAGTCTACCCTTATTCCTAAGATTCATTCTACTAACCATTGTAGTAGAAAAGGCTCAGGTTGATTGGGCTTATTCCTCGATCTGATATAGTCACCAACTCAAAGAATGCACAAGGGGCACAAAGAGATAATTTAGCAAGTCCTTTCTTCTCTGTTGTTGCATGCACAATTTTTTAAACAGTGATATTAGATAAATCAGCGAGTGTTCCATGTGAAAATTTTCTCGGGCAAATTTGCCTTTTGGTTGATATCGGCAGAGAGAGATCAGTTGAGAAATGTGCTGCATTCATGTTCTTTTCTAAAGAGGCCTGATCTGGCTAATCTGATTCAAGTGCTGACTACTTATTTCTGTGCTCTTTAATTGGGGCAGAACTTGAAAGAGATATATAAATTATAACAAGTCCAAGATTAGGTGGCTCAAGGTCTGCTGGGTATGTTTCAATGGGAGCACATTATAGCTACACTAACAAATTTGAGATCACTACTAATAGATTTCTGAATCAAATTTAGATTTTCTTATTATATAGACACATGTCCTTCAGACAATTCCTTCAGCATCTTTTGCACAAGAAAGAATGCATTAGACTTATGGACTTTTTCAGCAGTAGCCCCAGAGTTATGAAATTCTACCCTCTACCCAAATAGTTCTGTCTTCTGTGGGATTTAAAAAAAAATTAATTGAAAAGGGCTGTTTTATACCTTTGTGCCAGACAAAGGATTTGTCTGATCTTTTCACTGAGTTGCCATGTTTTAATATCCTTTTAGTTTGTAACTTGACTATTGTATTATTGTTACAGCCTTATATGGTTTACCATTGACTGTTGCTTTGGGGAAATGTTATTATTTAGGTTATATAAATTGTTCAAAAATTCCTCTAGAACAAAGTGCTGAAAATTGTTTCCACATATTTTTTTCTCTTTCTCTTTCTCTTTCTCTTTCTCTTTCTCTTTCTCTTTCTCTTTCTCTTTCTCTTTCTCTTTCTCTTTCTCTTTCTCTTTCTCTTTCTCTTTCTCTTTCTCTTTCTCTTTCTCTTTCTCTTTCTCTTTCTCTTTCTTTCTCTTTCTCTTTCTCTTTCTCTCTCCCTCTCCCTCTCTCTCTCTTTCTCTCTCTCTCTCTCTCTCTCTCTCTCTCTCTCTCTCTCTCTCTCTCTCTCTCTCTCTCTCTCTCTCTCTCTCTCTCTCTCTCTCTCTCTCTCTCTCTCTCTCTCTCTCTCTCTGTGTGTGTGTGTAGGTGCGTGTGTGCATGTAAGGACCTGTCTCACTTAAACCTGCCAAGAAAGCAGAACTCTTGAAATTTGCATGGTCTCCACAGGAACTTTTATTGGAAGGTATTGATAGCAGGATCTGAGGATTTCCTGCACAAAACATTACATTAAAAGAGCCCTTTCAAACCCCACCCCAAATGTCCAACCGCTCGGTTTGAATTGAGCCAATCCATAGGTGTTAAATTGTTGTGGGAAAGAACCGATAAGGTGCTGTTCTCAAGGCTGTCAGGTTTCTCCACGGCTTCTTCCCATCCAACTGGAGATAAGGTAAATGGCCAGAGGCACATTCCTTTCACACCTCAAGTAAGACACTTCAACGAGGATAGAACAAAGCAAAGGAAGTACATTGCAGAAGACCCATAGGTTATTTCCCCCCTCTGCCAGCACAAGCATCCCCCCCCAATAGAATGGCAGAACCTGAAAATGAAAGCATAAGAAAGAAATACATTGAGGTTCTGACATGCCACCCCCCCTTAAAAAAAAGAGAGATCCACCTGGAGAAGAAAAAATAATAATAAATAATTTCAGGGAGAGAAAATGAAACATAGCGGTTAATCAGGTTTATTAGGGTAATGAATCTGAAAACATTTGAGCAGTCTAGAGGCCCTCGCGTGTTTCTTCTGTACCCACTCATTTTGGGATGCTGGGAGATCCTTCCATGCCACTAAGTATTGGATGGCCCCATGATGCTTCCTGGAATCTAGGATTTCCCTGATTTCAAAATGTTGTTCACCTTCCACCATAATAGGTTGTGGTGGATGGGCCACTGCTGGCCTTAAGGGCAAATTCATCTCGGGCTTTAGCAAGCTACAGTGGAATACTGGATGGATCTGTCTTAATGTTTTGGGGAGTTCAAGTTCTACTGTGATTGGGTTGATGATGCGTTTAATAGGGAAGGGTCACACAAATTTTTGCTCTAACTTCTTGGAGGGCTGCAAGGACTTCAGGAACCTAGCGGAGAGGTATATCTTGTCCCCCACCCTAAAAGGCTTGGGCTCCACCCTTTTTTTTTATTTGCCTGTGCTTAATAGGCTTCTCTAGCTTCATCTAAGGGTTTTCTGACAACTGGCCACGTGTTTTGCAATAGCATGGTCCATTCCTTAAGGGAAAGGATGGTAGGTTCATTAGCAGGTAGTTCAGGCATCGGATTGAAGCTGTGTATTGCAGCCACTTGGAAAGGGGTGTAACCAGTACTGGAATGCCCTGCATTGTTACAGGCTACTTCAGCAAACGGTCAGTCCAATTGTCTTGTTGATAGTTTATGAAGCACCTCAGGTATTGTTCTAGTACTGAGTTCGTTCATTCTGTCCCCCCATTCATTTGAGGATGATAACTGGATGACAGGCCTTGCTTTTTGCTTGCACCCTCTGCTGCTAATTGCATTGTGGGCCACAGCGGTTTGACTATTTCAGCTTTTGTGCTGTTGTATTGCGGCATCCATGACAGGGCATCTGCCAAAATGTTTTTCCCCCCAGGTAAGTACCGGAGAGTAAAATTGAATCGGTGGAAGTGCTGGGCCCATTGAGCCTGTTTAGGGGACAGCTTCCTGGGGCTCTTTAATGCTTTGAGGTTTTTATGATCAGTTCATACTTGGAAAGGGAACTTGTTCCCTTCCAGGAAGTGCCTCCAGGTGAGGAGGGCCCAGCGCACAGCATAAGCTTCCTTCTCCCAGACAGCCCATTGCTGCTCAGTTTCTGTGAGTTTCTTTGAGGTGTAGGCACAAGGTTGCAGCTGGCCTTCCTGGTTTTCCTGGAGTAGTACCGCACCCACTGCTACATCACTGGCATCTGCCTGGATGACAAATAGTTTTTCTGGATCTGGGTGTTTTAGCACTGGCTCCATGGGAAAGATGTCTTTTTAATTTCTCAAATGCTGCTTGGCATTCCATAGTCCATTTTAGCAATTGGCTAGGTTTTGGCTTGTTCTCCCCCTTAGTTTTCAGTAAGTTCGTAATGGGGACTGCGATCTGAGCGAAGGAGGGGATGAATTGCCAATAGAAGTTTGCAAAGCCCAGAAAACTTTGCAGCTGTTTCCGGGTGTGTGGCGGGGCCCACTCCAAAACAGCTTGCACCTTTTCTGGGTCCATTTCCACCACTTTGTGAGAAATCCGGTAGCCCAAATAGTCAATCTTTTCTTTGTGGAATTCACATTTTGAAAGTTTTGCATACAGTTTGGCTGTGTGGAGCTTGTTTAAAACTGCTCTGGCTAATTTGACATGCTCGGCTTTCATTTCGGTGTAGATTAATATGTCATCCAGTTACACCAAAAACCCCTTGTACAAATGTTCATGGAGAACCTCATTAATTAGCTGCATAAATACTGCAGGTATTCCCTGTAGCCCAAACTGGAGTACTTTGAACTGGAAACACTCTAGGGGGCAGTTAAAAGCACTCTTTCACTCATCCCCCACCTTGATTCTAACTGAGTAATATGCTTCTCACAGATCTAACTTGGAGAAAATCTTTCTCTTTGAACTGGAACTGGAAAGAATATATTCTTTGAACAAGAACTGGAAAGAATATATTCGGAAAATGACTGGCTCATCTTATCAAAAAGGCTTTAAACTAGAATTGAGGGGGGAGGGGGGTCAATCTTCACAACCTTTAGAACCTAATTCCAAACAAAAACCACTACATAACCAATAACATGAGGTAGGGAGTAAAGATAAAGAAGAAATAAAAAATACATAATGAAGTAGAGAATTATGGAAAGGATGAAAATCCCAGTTACAAAGTAGAAGATATAAACCCAAGACATATAAAGGACTCAAATACCTATACACTAATGTTCCAAGTTTAGGGAACAAATGGGGTGAACTTGAAATATTAGTACATGAAGGCAATTATGATATGGTTGCCATTACTGAAACTTGGTGGGATGAAACTCATGACTGGAATGTATTGATGGAAGGATACAAACTATTCAAAAGAAACAGACCTAAGAAAAGAGGAGGTAGAGTTGCATTATATACAAAAGATCACTACATCTCTACAGAAATACACAAAACCAAGGATGAAAACCTCCTAGTATCCATATGGGTCAATATAAAGGGGGAAAATGACATTGCTATAGGGGTATACTATAGGCTACCCAACCAAGCAGAAGAAATAGATGAACTCTTTGCTAATCAATTAACAAATGTATGTAGGAAACAAACCACAGATGTAATGGGAGACTAATTACTGTGATATCTACTGGGAGACAAACTCTGCAGCAAGTGGGAGATCAAACAGATTTCTAACCAACTTAGCTGACAACTTTGTCATCCAAAAGATAGAGTCAGTGTCTTAAAATCTAAAAGAGCTGATTTTAACAAACTCAGAGCCTAAGAAAAATCCCATGGATTAATAATCCTAAAGGGGAAAACAACTCAAGAAGCATGGAAAACTCTGAAAAATATGATCTTAAAAGCCCAGTCCAACACAATGCCACTGAAAAAGAAAAACAAGAAATCCAAGAAAAAACCAGCATGGTTGCACAAAGATCTCTCTGATAAACTGAAAGACAAAAAGGATAAGTACAAAAAAGAAAAGAGGGACACATAACTAAGGCAGAATATTAGCAGATAGACGGAATCTGCAAAGACGAAGTCAGGAAAGCAAAGGCTCAGAATGAACAAAGACTTGCAACAAAAGTCAAAGGTAATAAAAAAAAGTTTCAATATATAAATAACAAGAAAAAAGTCAAGGAAACAGTAGGTCCATTTAAGAGAGAAGATGGCAAGGAAGTAACAGGCAGTAGAGAGAAATCACAGCTGCTTAACTCATTCTTTGCATCAGTCTTCACTTAAAAAAAAAACACAACTACAGCCCAACCTACAACTATAAGCTATAAAGCTACAAAGCCAGCATGGGTTTGTTAAAAACAGATCATGCCAAACTAATCCTATTTCGTTCTTTGACAAAGTGACTAAATTAATAGACCAGCAAAATGCTGTGGACATAGTATACTTAGACTTCAGCAAGGCATTTTAGAAAGTAGACCACAGCCTACTTCTTGGTAAGCTAGAACAGGGCTTTTCAACCTTTTTTTAAAAACAATATTTTATTAGGTTTTATAAAGGTAAGGGGAAACAAGGATCGGTATGGGTAGTGGGATTCAGGATGGGGTTCGGGGATGGGATTGGGATGGGGGTAGGTATAACAATGGGGTTGCCCCCAATAACATTCCTAGCTTTTAGCAAACAACTATCGTCTGGGTACAGATATTCAGTGGGAATAGTTAATATAATAATAAGTAGCTGTAGTCAACAAAAATAGCAGTAGTTATAAAACATGTCAATTAATCAGTAAACATCAATCATCTTAATGAGTTTCACAATCATTTCTCGCTAACTCGTTTTGCTAACCATTGATAAAAGTTTTCCCATGTTTTAAAATAAACTGATTCTTCTTTCTCTTTAATCTCTAGGGTTAGTCTGTCCATTTCTGCACATTCTAGAATTTTCGTAATTATGATCTCATCAGATGGTACATTTTCATTTTTCCTGTATTGAGCAAATGCTATTCTCGCAGCTGTCAATATATGTAATATTAGATACTCATTCTCTTTCCCATAATTAGATCCTAATATTCCTAACAGAAACAATTCTGGTTTAAATTCTATCTGTATTTTAGTCATCTTTTCCAGCCATATATGAATCTTAGACCAAAATTTCTTTGCACTAGGGCATACCCACCAGATATGGTAATAAGTACCTGGTTTTTGTTTATATTTCCAACAATTATTCAAAACATTTTTAAACATTTTCGCTAGCCTTACTGGTGTCATGTGCCATCTATAAAACATTTTATATAAATTTTCTTTATATGAAGCAGCTTTAGTCAGTCTAATATTTCTATCCCATAACTTTTGCCAAACTTTTAAGTCTATAGAATATCCAAAGTTTTTTGCCCAAACTATCATTGTCTCTTTTACTTGTTCTTCTTCCATCTTCCAACTTAGCAGAAATCTATAAAGTTTCTTAATCAAATTTTCATCTGTTTTCAGAAGTATTTGATCAAATTCTATCTGTTCTTTATAAAATCCCATTGTCTTTAGATCTTTCTCATATCTTGTTTGAATTTGTAGGTAAGGCCACCATGATAGGTTAATACTTTGTTGTTGTAGATCTTGCCTGTCTTTAAGTTTTCCGTCCTTATCCAAAATGTCTTTGTAAGTAACGAGTTTGTCGTAATTAATTAAATTTGGGTAAGCAAAAGCTTCCATTGTTGAGAGCCACTCTGATATTTTTTTGTTTTATTCTCTCCCATTCTAAAAGCAGTACATTCCTTACAGCATGGTTTTGGAAATAAATGTGTATTTTGTTTTTCCCGTACCACAGAAAGACATCCCAACCCAATTGAAGGCCATGCCCCTCTAGGTAGAGAAGTCTTTTATTTCTCAGCATTATCCATTCTTTGATCCATGGTAAAGTGGCTGCTTGATAATAAAGTCTCCAATCCAGGAGTCCAAATCCTCCACTGTCTTTAGCTTCTTGTAACATTTTAACTTTAATTCATGCTTTTTTCCCTTGCCATATAAATCTTAATATTGTTGCATTTAAATCATCAAAGAATTTCTTCCCCAGTTTTACAGCGATTGTTTGGAATAAGAAGAGTAGTTTCGGTAGGACACTCATCTTCACTGTCGCTATTCTTCCTAGTAGTTATAGTTGGAGGTTTTTCCACTTTTCCAAATCTAGTTTTATTTGTTTCAACAATCTTTCATAATTATCTTCTTTTAGTGTTGTACATCTTGATGTTAAGTAGACGCCTAGATATTTCACTTTTTTGACTATTTGCAGATTTGTCTTTTTTGTAAAATAGGTTTTCTGTTTCTCTGTTAGGTTTTTTGTTAATACCTTAGTCTTTTCTCTGTTTATTTTCAAACCAGCCACTTCTCCAAATTTTTCTATTTTCTGCAACAATTTAGTAGTTGTTTCTAGTGGCTCCTCCAAAATAAACACCAAATCATGTGCAAAAGCTTATAATTTATATTTTTGGTCTTTTATCTCAAATCCTTTTATTTCCATGTCCTGCCTGATATTTCTAGCCAGTACTTCCAATGTTAAAATGAATAGCAAAGGGGATAATGGACATCCCTGTCTTGTGCCTTTTTTTAATATCAAAGCTTTCTGTATAGTCTCCATTCAAAAGTATCCTGGCTGTTTGTTTATTGTAGATTGCTTGAATTGCATTTATAAAGTTGTTGCAAAAATCCATTTCCATCAGTTGCTGAAACATAAATTGCCAGTTTAGATTATCAAAAGCATTTTGCGCATCGAGAAATATCAATGCCATCTGTTTCCCTGGATGTTTTTCATAGTATTCCAAAACGTTTAAGATGATCCTTAAATTATTTTTTATCTGTCTTTTTGGTAAAAAACCATTTTGGTCTGTATGGATAAATTCAATCAAGAATTTCTTCATCCTTTCTGCCATTATCGAGGCAAAGATTTTATAGTCCACATTTAGTAGCAATATTGGTCTATAGTTTTTTATCTGTGTGGGATCGGTGTCTTCTTTGGGTAACAAAGTAATATTAGCTTCCATCCAAGAGTGGTATTTTTGTCTCTGAAAATTTTTTATTACACAGTTCCTTCAAAATCGGGCTTAATAAATCTTGTAATGCTACATAGAATTCTGCAGGGAGTCCATCTGGTCCAGGAATCTTGTCTTTTTTTTTTGCCTTTTTATGGCTTCTATAATCTCCATCATTGATATTTTCTGGTTTAGTATATTCCGGATGTTCTTCGGGACTTTTGGTAGGTCACTTTCTTTCATATAGGCCTGTATTCCCTCTTTAGAAACCACCTCTGCCTTATAAAGTATCTCGTAATAGGTCTTAATAATCTTTTTCATTGCATCATTGTGAAAGTGTAGCTCTCCTTTTGAATCTTGTAGCTTATTAATCAGTCTTTTTTCCCTTTCTTTCTTTAGCCTGTATGCTAACCATCTTCCCGGCTTACTGGCATTTTCAAAAAAGTTCTGTTTAGACCATTTAATCTGCTGTGCCATTATGTCCATCTCAGCCAAATTTAATTTGTGTTTTATTATCTCCATTTGTTTCTTAAGAACTTTCTTTTGGGGGTCGATTTGTAACTCAAGTTCCAATTTGTTGAGTTCTCTCAAGTTTAACTCTAGTTGTTTCTTTTCTTTATTCTTTTTAGCAGCATAGGTTATGGCCAAGCCTCTAAAATATGCTTTGGCCATATCCCACACATTTTGGAAAAAGGTTTCTTCTTTCTTGTTTATTTTGAAGAAAAATTCTATTTCCCTTATCGCTAGTTGTAAAAATTCTTTCTCTTTCAGTATAGATTTATTCAGAGACCATCTTGGTTTTTTCTTAGTGGCTTTCCAAAGCATTTTTATTGGGTTATGGTCTGCCCAAACATTGGTTTCTATCTCAATCTCTTGTATTATTGTTTTCAAATCATAGGATGTCCATATCATGTCAATTCTAGACCAGATTTATGCCTATTCGAGTAAAATGTATATTGTGATTTTCCTGGATTTATCTCTCTCCATATATCTTGAATGGACAATTCTTCTTTCATTTTTAAAAAGGCCTTGGTAAAGTATTTCCCCCTTTTCTCCCTTGTTTATGGCTTTTGTAGTCCCGGGTTGGGTCTGCTATTGCATTGAAGTCTCCCAATATACAAAGATTTTGGTAGTTTAAGTCCACTATTTTATTATGTAGTTGATAGTAGAATTGCTCCTGCTTATCATTAGGTGCGTATATTGCAACCATCAATATCTGTTTTTGGTCGACCACAATTTCCACCATTAATATTCTCCCCTCTTCATCTGCATAGACTTGTTTAGGATTCATCTTTTCTTTTATATAGAGGGCTATACCTCTTTTCTTTTGGGGTGCCAGTGGAAAATAGAGCTTACCCATTTTTGGTTGTTCTAGGATTCTAAAATGTTGTCTCTTAATGTGTGTCTCTTGAAGGCAAATTATGTCCATTTTTAACTTTTGTAGTCTAGTAAAAAAAATTCTCCTCTTTGAGGGAGAGTTCAGTCCATTTATATTTATTGATAAGATTCCAGTCTCCCCCATGACTTCAATTGTATCTAGATCTCAATCTTCTAGGTGATCTTATCTGTCTCTGGTCTCTCGGTCTTGCTCCTTCCTCTGAGGTGGTCTTTTTAACTTCTTCCTCCTCTAGTTGTTCAGATGCTCCTACTGCACCCGTCTCCTCTTGTTTCTTAGGTTCAGGATCCCCTTTTTCCAAAAAGGATCTATGATTGTCAAAAAATTCCACTACTTTGAGCGGGGTATCCAATCTGTATCTTTTCGAGTCCCAGAAAATTAATATCCCTTCTGAGACCAACCATCTAAAATTCACCCCTTTGTCAATCAATTTCCTAGTTAAAAACTGGTATTCTCTTCAAGCCTCTTTTATCCTTCTGGGAATTTGCTTAAGCACTAATATTTCTTTTTCTTTGTATTTTAACGGTTGATCTCTTACTATTCTCAAAATTTCATCTCGCGTAGATCTTTTAAGGAATCTGACATGGACTTCCCTGGGGACTCTGTTTTTTCTAGCATAACTTGAATTAACTCTAAAAACCTGGTCTATTTCTCCTTCCATTTGGGCCTTGCCCATTCCTAAGAGATCTGCTAGTAGTTCAACTATCAAACCTGACAGGTTCTCATCCTTGTCTTCTATTATATTTTGAAATCTTAAGAAGTATGATGCTCTTTCCATCTCTATCACCACAAGAATATCTTCCAGTTCCACATTTGTTTGGGCCAGTCTTTGATTCTCCTCTTGTAAAGATTCTAATTTCTGGTCAACTTCCACTGATTTATCTTCTATCTTTTGGATCCTGTGTTGATTATCTGTAATCACCTGTTGGAAGGTTTCGATTTTTTGATTCATTTTAATGAGATCATTTTTCAAATCTTCGTAGTTTTTGTCGAGATCATTTTTCAAATCTTCGTGGTTTTTAGTCAAGGACGCCGCCTGAGCTGCGATTGCCTGCAATATTGCCTGAGTATCCTTTTGTTGGGCTTCCATTTTTTCTTGCTGCAATGCTATAGTAATTGGTTTTTGGTAGACTGGACTGACAGAAGTCGAGGCGGGGGCAGAAGATCCTTTTCTCCCAAATTTAGTCACGTTTGAAGCGCTCATCGTTGAGTTGATGTGTTGTATTATAATCCACCAGGTGGCCCAATGGCCAATTGTAATCCAATAGACTCCTATTACTAGGAAGAGGAGTCCGGGAAAAAAAGATTAAAAAAGGAGGATAGTTCCAACACAGAGAAGAGAAAAAAAAGGACCAAAAAATATCCAAGAGGGGAAAAAAACCAGCAGGAGAAAAAAAAACCAGTGATAGTAATAATAAAGGGGAGGGAAGAAAAAAAAAGCTCCCAATAAAGAAAAATGTTTAAAAAGAATCCACAAAAGGAAAAAAAAACAGGTGAGGAAAAAAGAATAAGTAAAAAATAAAATAAAGGAAGATATCCAAATTGTAATCCACCAACTTCTGCTCAAAGACAGAAGAGAGGGGAAAAAAGCAGAAAAAAAGTTTCTTGTTATTCAATTCTTCATAGTAAAATGTTTATAATCCAAGAAAAAAGATGTGTCCAAATATCATATATCCAGGATGAATAGTCTATCCTGTACAGCCAGGCTAAAGAAAAAGAAAAAAGAAAAAAGCCTCTTTCAGCTGACTTCAAGGTCAGATAAGGATGTAGTTTATTTTTCAAAATGCAAAGTACCATAAAAGGGCTTTTCAACCTTTTCACCCATTGTACCACTTTTAGGATAAGGCAACATCTGAGTACCACCAGTCGCCCAGCAAGGTGTCAAAAACTTGACCAAAAAAAAAAAAGGGAAAAAATGATAAAGTACAGGTAGTCCTCGACTTTCAACAATTCGCTTAGTGACTGTTTGAAGTTACAATGGCACTGACAAAAGTGACTTATGACCATTTTTCACACTTATGACTGTTGCAGCATCCCCAGGGTCATGTGATTTCTGAGAGGTTAAGAGAGATTATAACTGCTTGAAAACTGTAGCTAATCAAGGAAATTACAATTAAGCAGATTCAAACAAGGGAGTAGATTGTCCCAAGCAGCAGAGAAACAAACTTCAGAAGACATGGAAAGGCGTCAAAAGCTGTTGATAGATAGATAGAAGGCAATCGGAAAGCAAGCGAGCTGGGCAGGGGCGTGGAATCGCCGTTCCTGAGCACACGCCAATTCGCGCCCCTGCCCATCTGGCTCGCTTTCAGCCGCCCTCACGCCACTTCTCCTTGGCTGCTTCCTCTGAAAAGGAGCGGCGGTCGTGCTTGGTGCAGCCGGGAGCCCAGCACAGCCGCTGTTCTTCCACGAGGGGAGGAGAGCGCAGGCAGCGAAGGAGAATTCTGGGAGTAGAACTTCATACATCTGGAAATTGCTGTGCTGGGCTCCCGGCTGCACCGAGCGTGACTGCCGCTCCTTTTCAGAGGAAGCAGCCAAGGAGAAGCGGCACGCAGGAACTGCAGCAGCCGCCCTCGCGCAGCCGTCTGGCTCAGCAACAGCGGCAGCAGCCGCCGCCAAACTCCAATTGTCTCCTCCGGACTCTTTTATGCCCTTCCCGCTCCCGTCCGGTGAAAGTCGGTCAGGACCCCTGCAAGCGAGCCAGATGGGCAGGGGCGCGAATTGGTGTGTGCTCAGGAACGCCGATTCTGCGCCCCTGCCCAGCTCGCTCGCTTGCCGGTGCCCACAATCTGCCCAGCCTCCCTCTGCCTGCTTTGCGCAGCTCCTCCTGGGCCCCCTGCACCCGCCGTTAACCCTCCTGCCACCATGCAGGGTAAGGTTGGCGCCCCCGCCCCCGCCCAGATGCCCTCGCCTCCCCCAAGCACTTTTTTACTCACCTGCTTTCAGCTGCACTCCCTTTCTCCTTTTGCTTTTTGCTTCTCTGACTTCACCACATGTTTGGGGTAAAAAAGAAAAAAAAGTTCCATGAGACTTTCTAACTTTCTAAGTCTCATGGAACCTTTTTTTTTTGTCTCACAAACACATGACGAAGGCCAAGAAGGACAGGAGAAAGGGAATGCTGCTGAAAGCAGGTGAGTAAAAAAATGCTTGGGGGAGGTGAGGGCATCTGGGCGGGGGGGCAGGCAATGCGTTGCGCAGCTCCAGCGGAATCTCCCCTGAAGACTGTATGAGGCTGCCTGCTACCCCCAAGGCCGCCGCCAATCAGCTGGAGCTGTGCGCTTTGATCCTGGGCTCTCAGTAGGACCCAGGCAATGTGCAGTTCCAGCTGACTTTGCCACAAGCCTCTGCGGTGCTGCTGCCGCTTCACCTCATCCACTTTTACACTTTTTTTTTACATTTTTTTTACATTTTTGTTAAAAAAAAATTACATTTTTTTCAACCCGTCCTACACGTACCACCAGCCATGTGCTCGCGTACCACTGGTGGTACGCGTACCACGGGTTGAAAAGCCCTGGTTTAAGGTTTTTTAAGTCCAAACTTTTTATAATTCTTTTTCCAATTTTCCTTCTTTTTTGTAAGTAAAAACCCAAATCTTCAGTAGGGATAAGAAATCTTTTGGTCCCCAAATTTTAGAAACATATAAATCCTGTTAAAATAAGGTTATTCTTTCAGCATTTTAAACTCCCCTGAATAGTCAGTTGCCGCTGCTCTTAGAGGGTGGGATAGGATTTCCCTTCCCTCTCTCCACAGGAGGGAAATAATTTGGGCAGTTTATACAGGTGGAAAAGATAGTTAGGATTGAAGAGAGGTTCAGATCTCACCAAGTCTCAGCCGCGCTGCTTTAGAGGTGCCTGGTGGTAAGTTTGACTTCAGTTGTCTGCAGCCTAGTGATGGGCCATATTTCTATGGCCGTTCTTTCATCCGCCGGTTTGGAGGGCTGCCCCGGATCAAGCAGAAGGGCTACCACCCTCCTGCAATTAAGCAGGGATCCCCTCCTTGCTTGTCGCCCCTACAGGGCAACTTTCAACCCTTTCCAGGGTCCTCCAGCGTTGCAAAATCGAATGCGGAAGACAGAGCTCGCCTTCCAGCATCTGCGGCGGCCGCGATGGCAAACTGGAAGCTGTCTCCTGCCATTTTTACAAGTCTTGTTACAAATGTGTATGTAATCCCACTCAGTGCAAGCCTCGCCCCCAAGTGCTGCAGCCCACCTGGACTGCCTGCCAATTGCATGGGCATTTTCTCCTTTTGCTGCAGCCAGGACACAAAGGTAGTCCTCAATTTATGACCATTCATTTAATCACCATTCAAACATACAACTGCACTGAAAAAAGTGACTTATGACCAGTCCTTGCATTTATGACTATAGCAGTATCCTCACAGTCACATGATCAAAATTCAGGTGCTTTGCAACTGGCATGTATTTACAACAATTACAGTATCCCAGGGACATGTGAACACCACTTACTATATTCCCAGTGGATTTCCAACAAGCAGTCAATAGGGGAAGCCAGAGTTGTTTAATGACAGTGTGATTTGTTTAAAAACAATAGGAAAAAAGTCATAAAATTGGGCACAACTCATTTAACAACCACATTGGCTTGTGGTCATAGGTCGAGGACTACCTGTAACATTCTTGCAAACAAAAAAGCTCCCTAAATAATGCATTAATCTACTATGAAAAGCCTTTGCTTTAATTAATGAAGGGTAATCAAAGGCATTTGACATTCTGTGTATTTCAGGGGAATTCTGAATTAAAACTAGTTGCTGAACCAAATCTGCTAATGGGGAAAACAATGCTGCTAGACAACAGAGAAAATGAATATGCAACAACAACAAAAAATTGGTTTCTGAAAAGCAGGGGTGGGGAGAGAGCTGAGCTTTGGAGGTCAACCAATTAGAACTATCTCAAGGAGAAAGTTTAATCAGTATCCAGAGGACAGATCCATGGGGGTGGAAGGGGGGGTGTTGAGTAGGCTTGGAAGCATTTGTAATATTCTCAGCCATCCTCACATGTCTCTGTATATGTGAATGCTACCAGAGCACTAATGCATTTTAAATCTGTCAGCTCCATTTTAATGCAGTCTTCCAGCAAATCCTTTTTTCTTTCTTTTGAGTATCTTTGGAGTGAATGCAATCCAATTAATGTTAACTTGTGGTAAGAAAGGGGAACACTGATTCCTATTGCCTTTCCGAAAACTGGAAATGGTTAAAAAACAATATTTACTGTTTAGACAAAAGATATGGGGTACAAACTGAATTGTCAGGAGACTCCACTCAACAGTAAAAGCAATAAAACAATACAGACACATACATCTAACTGCAATAAAAATTAAAAATTATGACTAATGATTTGGAGGGAAGAAGTAGGGTAGTAGTGGTGGATTTGTTTGATAATGCATTTGTTTGTCTTTTTTAAAAATATATTTTATTATTTTTTTACAATAACAATCTTTAGTGCTTTGTGAACAGTGTGTTGTCTGGGTTCATATATTTAAAACAATCAATGATAATTAATTTCTACAATTAATCAATTTGTTGGTTGGTAATATATTTCTTGATCCTCTCTTCTTCCAGTAATATTCTCCTTTTATCTATTAAACAAATATAATTCTTAATAACATTTTTTTAGTATTTATGCATATAATAATAACATCAACATTTAACATTTTTAATCAGCTTATGTTTCTATTGTATTTATAAAATCTTATTAAGTCATTATATGTCCTGTTTTCAAGATTCTTATTGAAGCTTAGTTTCCCCTCAGTATTCAGACCACTCTTATAAGTCATAATTTTCTCAAAATTCATTACCTTTAAATATCCAAACTTTTCATTTAAATAGACCCTCTCAATGTTTTAACATTTGATATATTCTAAAAGTATTATACTACTTATATATCTTATTCCTCTTACTATAGGGCCCCTTTACAAGCTTTATCTATTCTTTTGGCCATATTCCAACAATATTTAATCCTATAATACACCATCTAATAATCTTGCTCTAGGGCGTCTTTATATCCAAACTTATCAAATGGAATATTATATGACTAAACGCTTGTTTGAATACAGTTTATTTATATATATTAACCATATTCAAACAAGTGTTTAGTCATATAATATTCCATTTGATAAGTTGAATCACGTCTCTTTACTTCAACTCTAATCTTCTTTTGCCAGGTTGCTTTCCAAATCAGTAAGTTTGGCTTGCCAGGTTGTATTTTTGTAAGTATTGTTGGGGACAAAAAAGACAAATCAAGTAATGTATCAGTTTTTTGTCTCTGTTGTAATTCCGTTCCAGCCTGTGATCCCGGCAGCTGAGTCCGGGGAATCAGAGGAGGAGGAGGAGGAGGAGCCATCGGAGGGAGGCTCTGATGAGTTACAAGACTCACAGTCAGATGAAGAGCCTGGCCCCTCCAGTCATGTTCAGGTTGAGACACAGCTGTGTGGGGGAGATGAGTCAGACTTTGAGGACTCACAGCTGGACGTCATTATAGATGCTCGTAAATGAAGGCAGTTATCTAGAGCAAATTAGAGGGAGTCAATACGATAACTCCGAGGGAGGAGGAGAAGGCATTGAGAGGCCATGCCTTGGGGCTGCTTTATAAAAGGGGAAGGTGTGGGCGGTGCTGGTTGCTGAAGGCAACCGTTGCAAAGTACTTCATGGGATCATGTTCTGTTGGTATTGCCAGTGACTACTTCTCTGCTTTGCATTGTGTTTCGTGTGGACAATTTCCTCCATTTGGATTGTATTTTGGTGCTTTTGTTTCTGGACTATTTGGCAGGTTTGTTACCCATATTAAAAGGGGTTTGTTTTCTTCTGAGTCTCCAGCCTATTTTCTCAAAAGGTATTTTGTCCTTGTGCCTTTAACAAGGACGGCTATAGGCTGGGACAGAACAGTTTGCCTTCAGCCTAACCCCCTACTATTATGGAGCAGCTACGTGCTGAGAATGCCCAGCTCTCCCAGCAGCTGGCTTTGTTATCAGCCCAAGTGGCTCAGCTCCAAGCACATGTCCCTGCTGCTCCACCACCCAGGAAAAAATGCCAAGTTGCGATGCCGGACAAATTGATGGCAATCCGGACATGTTTTCATGGGACAATGCCAGCTATTTATCAGCGAGAGAGTGGCTGATTTCCCCACTGACCAGGATAAAGTGGGGTTCATGATAAGCCTTCTCTCTGGTGCTGCAGCTCGTTGGGGCACACCCCTGCTAGCCCAACCTAGTCCATTGTTGGACAACTTTGTGGGGTTTTGTGATTACATGCGGATGATGTACGAGGATCCCATTAAGACACAGACTGCTACCCGACATTTGAAAGCTCTGAGGCAGGGCCGATGTCCCCTACAGAGCTATATCAGCGAATTTTGGCTGCTTAGCCAGGATTCAGCCTGGAATGAGGCTGCGTTCGTGGACGCTTTCCAGGATGGATTGTCGGAGGAGATGTTGGATGAGCTGGCCCGTGTTGATGTTCCCCCGGACCTCAATGGGCTCATCCATCTCTGTCTGCGGATCGACGCTCGGCTGCAGCAGCGAAGGAGTTGCCATGCCACCCCAGAGATGCGTGCGGCCCCCATTGTGCGTGAGACCCCGGTCCAGAGGGAGGAGCCAATGAAGTTAGGTGCTGCCAGACCTCGCCTATCGGTGGCAGAGATGAACAGGTGATGGTCGGGGGGGTTGTGTTTTTACTGTCGGGACCCTGGGCATTTGGCTGCATTCTGCCCCAAGAAGTGACAAAGGGCATCTGTGACCGAGCCTGCCCCGAGAAAACCACCTGTTCCTCTGTTGGGAAATGGCCCGAGCCCGACCTGAAGGGCATTTTGGGTCAGGCATCCCGCAACACTGAGCGACACCCTTCAGATGCTGCCCACGGACCTCCACGGCATCTGATATTGGAGGCGTGCCTGATTCTCCCTGGGTTGCCCAAGGGGATTCCTGTTCATACGTTGATTGACTCTGGGGCCACCACGAACTTTATGGATGCATCATTTGTGGCCAAATGGGCAGTTCCCCAATGCCCGGTGGAACCGCCGATGTTAGTGGAGACCATTGATGGGCCAATTGTCTGGGCCAATTAAGGCCACCCGCAACCGTTAGGTATGGCCATCAATTCACATGAGGAGGCCATCCAGTTCTATATCACTTCAGACCTGCATTTCCCCGTGGTCTTGGGATTGGCGTGGCTCCGGACGCATGACCCACAGATTTATTGGTCACAGAACTTGGTCACCTTCCCAAGCTTACAGTGCGTGGACCACTCCCGCCAAATCTGGCCCGGCCAGGTAGAGGGTCCCACGGGGGTCTCCTTACCCTCCAAACTGGCGGATTATGCTGATGTGTTCAGCGAGACTGAGGTGGATCAATTGCCCCCGCACAGGCCCTATGACTGCCCCATCGATCTAGTCCCTGACGCACCTCTCCCAGTGGGGCATTTGTATTCCATTTCAGACCCTGAGTTGGCCATGTTGCGGGACTTTCTGGACAAGAATTTGGCTCAGGGTTTTATTCAGCCCTCGTCCTTGCCAGTATCCGCACCCGTGCTCTTTGTTAAAAAGAAGTCCGGTGAATTGAGGCTTTGTTGTGACTACCGGACACTAAACGCCATCACAGTGCATAATCAATACCCACTGCCCCTCATCCCCGAACTCCTGGATCGGCTCCATGAGGCAAAGATCTTCACAAAGTTGGACCTGAGAGGAGCCTACAACCTCGTCAGTGTTTGGTCGGGTGATGAGTGGAAGACGGCGTTTGGTACCCGGTACGGGCACTTCGAGTACACCATGATGCCATTTGGACTGACCAACACCCCTGCAGTGTTTCAGCATTTTATGAATGACATCTTCCGAGACTTGTTAGATCAGTTTGTCGTGATCTACTTGGATGACATCCTGATCTACTCCCCGTCACAAGAGACGCACCATCAGCATCTCCGTCTGGTCCTGCAACGGCTCCGAGAACATCAGTTGTATGCCAAACTGGAGAAGTGCCAGTTCTACCAGAGGACCATCGACTTCCTGGCTCACTGCATTTCTCCTGAGGGCATCGCCATGGAGCCGAGTAAGGTCGAGTCTTTGCAGAGTTGGCAACCCCCATGTTATGTTAAAGATGTCCAGTGACTTCTTGGGTTCGCCAACTACTATCGGACTTTCATCCCTGGTTTTGCTGCCATGACGGCTCCCCTCACTCGACTCCTGCAGAAAAAGACCCGGTTTCAGTGGGACGCACCAGAACAACGGGCTTTCCAGATGTTAAAGGAAGCCTTCATGAAAGAGCCCATCTTGAAGCATCCTGACCCGCAACGGCCGTTTGTCGTGGAGGCGGATGCCTCCGACATTGCCATTGGAGCAGTGTTACTTCAGGCTATGTCGCCTGGCGGTGCCCTCTTCCCTTGTGCGTACTACTTGCAGAAACTGAATCCGGCAGAGCGCAATTATACCATCTGGGAGAAGGAGCTACTGGCCATCAAAGTGGCATTCGAGGCATGGAGACATCATCTGGAAGGGGCGCGGCATCAAAGTGAGGTCCGGACAGACCATAAGAATTTGGAACACTTGCAGACCGCTCAGAAATTGAACCAATGCCAGATTCTCTGGTCTCTCTTCTTTGCGAGGTTCAATTTCTGTGTAACGTACATACCCAGCGGTCACAACCAAAGAGCGGATGCTCTGTCCAGGAAGCCCGAATATTCCCGAGCAGAAGACAAGCTTCTGCCCGGGACAGTGCTCCCCATCAAGTCTTTTGCTGCGGTGCGGGAGCCTATAGATGTACAGGCTCGGATTCGGGAGGCCCAGCAACAGGATGCGTGGGTGGCTCAGCGAAAGGAGGAGGTGGGGCCAGATTCCCCCTGGACAGTCACGGATGGACTCTTACACTATTGTGACTGGCTGTATGTTCCAGGAGGGCCACTCAGGGGACTCATCCTCAGCCAGTGTCACAATAATCAGGCGGCGGGGCATTTTGGCCTGTTCAAGACCCTGAACTTGGTCTCCCGTACCTTCTGGTGGCCCCGAGTCAGACACGACATCCAGGCCTACATCACATCCTGTACCCCATGTAGGCAGGCCAAGTCAGCAACAGGGGCTCTGTCTGGACTATTGCAGCCCTTGCCGACGCCCAAAAGACCCTGGGGGTCTGTGTCCATGGACTTCCTGAAGGATTTACCCCGGTCTTCTGGATTTACAACAGTGTTTGTGGTGATGGATATGCTGACCAAGATGGCGCATTTCATCCCATGCCGTGGCTTGCCATCAGCCCGTGCCACCTGTCGTATGTTCATCCAGCAGGTGTTCCAGCTGCACGGCCTCCCTGATAGGATCGTGTCTGATAGAGGGTCCCAATTTACAGCCCGTTTCTGGAAGGGGTTGATGAAGGCGTTGGACATCAAGATCTGCCTCTTGTCCGCGCATCATCCCCAAACTGACGGCAGGACCGAGAAGGTCATTGGGATCCTCAAGCAATATCTGCGCTGCTATATAAATCAGCAGCAGAACAATTGGGAGGACTATCTTGCAGTGGCTGAGTTCGCGTTCAACAACTCGCAGCACACCTCCACGCAGATGACCCTGTTCTTGGCCAATGTGGAATATCACCCCCAGTTTTTCCCTCTTTTGCCACTAGACTCACTGGTTCCAGCAGCGAATGAGTTCATGGCAGAATTACAGGTGATTCATCAATTGGTACGACGGCAGTTGGAGAAGGCCAAGGCCGATTACAAAAATGTGGCCGATCGGTCGAGGCGGGATACGCCTCCACTAATGGTGGGATACTGGGTATGGCTGTCCACCAGGAACTTTCCATCAACCCGGCCAGCCAAGAAGTTAGACCACCGATATCTAGGACTGTTCCCAATCGAGGCGGTCATCAATCCGGTCACCTATCGATTAACTCTGCCACGTTCGCTGCAGGTGCATCCAGTCTTTCACCCGTCGCTGTTGGTCCCCGAGCAACCGCCGTGTCCACTCCGCCAAGCAGAACCTCCCCCACCGGAACAACATGATGGAGACAGTGCTCCCGAGTATGAGGTCTCCAGCATTCGGGACTCTCGTTGGCTGAAAGGGCGCTTTCAATACCTGGTCGAGTGGAAGAACTATGGACCAGAGGAGTTCACCTGGGAGGATGCGACCACTGTTCATGCTCCTGCTTTGGTGACCGCCTTCCATGACCAGTTCCCATCCCGACCGCATCCGGACTGGCAGACCCGGGGGAAGGGTCCTGCGGTGCGGGATAGTGTTGTAATTCAGTGCCAGCCTGTGATCCCGGCAGCTGAGTCCGGGGAATCAGAGGAGGAGGAGGAGCCATTGGAGTCAGAGGGAGGCTCTGATGAGTTACAAGACTCACAGTCGGATGAAGAGCCTGGCCCCTCCAGTAATGTTCAGGATGAGACACAGCTGTGTGGGGGAGATGAGTCAGACTTTGAAGACCCACAGCTGGATGTCATTATAGACGCTCATAAACAAAGGCAGTTATCTAGAGCAAATCAGAGGGAGTCAATACGATAACTCCGAGGGAGGAGGAGAAGGCATTGAGAGGCCACGCCTTGGGGCTGCTTTATAAAAGGGGAAGGTGTGGGCGGTGCTGGTTGCTGAAGGCAACCGTTGCAAAGTACTTCATGGGATCATGTTCTGTTGGTATTGCCGGTGACTACTTCTCTGCTTTGCATTGTGTTTCGTGTGGACAATTTCCTCCATTTGGATTGTGTTTTGCTGCTTTTGTTTCTGGACTATTTGGCAGGTTTGTTACCCATATTAAAAGGGGTTTGTTTTCTTCTGAGTCTCCAGCCTATTTTCTCAAAAGGGGTTTTGTCCTTGTGTCTTTAACAAGGATGGCTATAGGCTGGGACAGAACAGTCTCCCATGTTTTAATGATTCTTCTGACAGTTCTTTAATCCATTTTATTAGTTTTTCTTTTTTATCCTCAAATTTGTTTTGAAGTCCTAGAGGATAAAGCATCTTTTTTGTCTTCTTTATTATAGTGAGATTTTGCAGATTTTTTTTGTTTGTATTAAATTGTAGTTTTCTTCATTTGTAGCTTTTCTATTTAAGTCACTTTCATTTAATTTATGTTCTGTTGTCTGATTTGTTTGTTCATTCTTTGTTGTCATTTTTTGAGTATTATTTAGCTGTAGGTTTAAGTTAGAGATATGTTTGTTTATATTGTCAAATTTATTTCTAATCTCATCACGGTTTGAAACAATTATTGTTTGAATCTGTTGCAGCATTGTGTATATTTTCTCCTGGAATGTATTTGTTTTGTCTTGAGTCATTGTTCCTGCAGATCTTTGAAGCTCCAAACTGGGGTCTTCAGGAGAAGGTGTCTGGTATGGTTTTCTATCACTTTTAGATAGGTATATAATATCCATTTTTATCTCTCCCTCTAAGTAATTTTTCATCGGTGTCATAATCTTTTTAATTTAGCTTTATCAAGCCAGCCCATCTTAAAATCCAAACAGCCAGATCTTAATGTAGTTCTTATCTTTATATAATGGTTTTATAATCCAATATGTTTCCAATTGGCAAGGCACCACTGAAAACAATATTTTGTGACAGTTCTTCTTATCAGGGGTCTTGTAATTATCAACCAGTCAGGATTCAGTCCAAAGTATTTGACCATCTAAAAGTTTCCCAGTAATTTCTCCTTTAGAAGAGTAGCCAAAGGCCAAGTTTTTTCTTTCTCTTCAAACAGTTCTTAGGTTTAAAAATGTAGCTCAGTGTGTTTATAATCCCAGAAGGCCAGCAGTTTCTAAACATATGTAATTTCACTCAGTAGTAGATAACTCAATGCTTTGTTCCCAGCGGTTTTTTGCTATTTCTAGGTGTCTTGCCAAATTCTGGGTCAATGCAGCTGTAGTTTTCTCTAATCCTCCACTAGATGTCACTGTTCATTTTCCAACTTTTTAAAACAAAGAGTTATTTTTGTTCTTTTTATATATATATATAATTTCATCAATGCTTTTTCAGGTATAGAGTTTTAACAATTTTCTTAGCTTTCAAATTTATCCAAACTGTAGTATTTTATATTTTTATTCCCCATAAGGCAGACATGTCAAACACAAGGCCTGGGGGCCGGATGCGGCCCGTGAAGTGGTTTCATGTGGCCCGCGAAGCCATCCTGGAAACAGTGAGGGAACGCGCCCCCCCGCCTTGGCCCTGGCCCAGGCCGGCCGGGAGTCAATGTACAATTTTGTGGTGGCCATCTATGCTGAAACGCATTCAGTCTTAGCTCCATAAGGCCGTCTGGAAACAGTGAGGAACCAGCCCCTGCTGTGTTGGCCCCACCCCCTGGGTGCATGCTGGGGAGGTGTCACCCTTTGTGAGGAATGAAGAAATGCACAATTGCCTGGAAGTGGCCAGCAAATGGCCCTCACCTACTTCACATATCCGGCTTGATGGGCTCCAGGGGAGGGGTTTCGGCAGGCAGTGGGGCGCTCTCGTCACAGCCCCCAGAGGCTGAGCCGGGCGGCGCAAATCCAAAAAGAAGCGTGATGCCGCCCAGCCCCCAGCCTGCCTGGTTTCAGCAGGTAGCGGGGTGCTCTCCTCACAGCGCCGAGAGGCTGAGCTGGGCGGCGCAAATCCAAAAAGAAGCATGACCCTGAGCCGGGTGGCGCAAATCTGATAAGAAGTGCAATGCTACCTAGCTCCCAGCCTGCCCAGTTTCAGCAGGCAGCAAGGTGCAAAGCTGGCGAGCTTCGCACCGCCCGGGTCAACCTCTCGGTGCTGTGAGGAGAATGCACCGCTGCCTGCCGACACCGGGCAGGCTGGGGGCTGGGCGGCATCGTGCTTCTTTTTGGATTCCCGCTGCCTGGCTCAGTCTCTCGGCGCTGTGAGGAGAGCGCCTCACTGCCTGCTGAAACCGGGCAGGCTGGTGGCTGGGCGGTATTGCACAGGTAACGTTGACTCTCACGCTGCTCATGGCATCCCCTCCCCCAGAGCCCACCAAGCCAGATATGTGAAGTAGGTGAGGGCCATGTGCTGGCCACTTCCAGGCGATGGTGCATTTCTTCATTCCTCACGAAGGGTGACACCTCCCCAGCTGCGTTTCTTGCCTGTTTTCTCCCTCCCTCATCTCAAATATTTTCCCACCACTCTGTACTTAGGAAGGAAGGAAGGAAGGAAAGAAGGAAAGAAGGAAAGAAGGAAAGAAGGAAAGAAGGAAAGGAGAGGAAGGGTCTGAGGGAAGTCCTGCCTTAGTCCTGCCCTGCTGCCCTTTCACCATCCCCTTGCCCCCTCCTCCTGGCCTATCCTGGGGGTCTCACATCCTATTGCTAAGGAAGCTTTGGATACAAAGCCGGGTCTTCTCCCATGGAGAGGGAATGGGCCTCCCTCTGACTTTGCCCTCGTACCTATCATGAGCAACCTGGCTAAGGAGAGCAAGCACAGCAGTAGCAGCCTTGAGGAGGAGGTAAGTGCAGCTGGGCGCACCCTTGGGTAAGTGGGGCTGGGCTTGGTGCTGTGAGTGCTCGAGGGCCAGGCTGGGCGTTTGACCTCTGCTGCCCAGGGCTCTGGGCAGCCCGCACCACCATCCAGCCCCCCCCCACATGGCCTGGGAGGAACAATGAGGCTCCTCCAGTGGACCATGCCTTGGCACTTGCCCTGGTCCCACCCCTTCTGCCAGAGACCCCCAGATCTGTCCCACTCTTGCCCAGGCCCCCACAGGCACCCTTGACATGAACGATGTAGAGCTGGCAATGGCCACCCAGTAGGCCACACCCACTCCAGCTACGCCCACTCAGTAGGTCGTGCCCACCTTGGCCACACCCACCCGGCCCCCCCGAGGGCAACCACAGTGCTGATGCGGCCCTCAATGAAATTGAGTTTGACACCCCTGCCATAAGGGTTTAATTTGCCGCTTCCGTCTATAGAAGGATGGGGTGTAATCTCCTCCTTTCTCACTTTGGGAGGCTTTTTGCTTCTTGGGGAACTTTTTCAGGAAATTAGATATAAAATAGGAGAGAGAAGATCAAATTCCTCACCCAGTTTCAAGCACGCTGTTCACTGTTGTGCTAGTTAGTGCCTTTGGACTTCAGCTGCAAGTAGCTTGGGCTGGTCAACAAAGTGTGACCAGTCTTTCTCCTGTCAGGTTAAGAAGGGTTCTCCTGAATTGAGCAAATGACCGCCGTCATTCCAGAATCGTCGGGGCACCCTTCTTTTCTTCACCGCCTCTCTGGGGTGACTTAGACCCATTTAGGGTCCCCTGGCAGGGCGAAACTAGCCGTGGGGTGCGGAGGTCCACGATCCTGTGACCAGGCGCTACGGCACAAAACTGGAAGTCCCATTTGTTTGTCTTTTTACTCATCCAACTTATTCTTTGAGATTTTGTCCAACATCAACAGCATCAATACTATTTCTGTCTTGCTTGTTCAAAGTTGAACTTTCATTTCCATAGATTGTCGCAGAGAAAACCATTGCCTGCTGATTCTAAATATTATAAATATAGACACATCATGAATATCTTTTCTGTCCTTTATTGCTATCATAACAAGTGCTAATTTGTGGTATATTTTTGACAGCTTATTTTTTTATCACTGATATTTGATCCTTAAAAGTAGAAAATATTCACTGTCTATTCTAACACTGGTTGACATTAGTTTGGTCTTCTTTACATTTAATCTTAATTTCATATTTTCAGTGTGCTCCTTGACTTTCATTATTAAAGCTCGAAGGTGATTTGCATTTTCAGCTATTGGAGTAGCATCTTTAGCATAGTGCAGACTATTGGTGTTTCGTCCTACAATTTTAAAATGACACTCATGTTCTTCTAATCCAGCCTCCCTCAATATGTATTCAGCATATAGATTGAATAAATAAGGGGGAGGATACATCAGGATAAGCCAGTCTGTTTCCCCATGTTCCATCCAAATTGTGGCTTTCTGATCTGCACATAGTATAGGTTTCACATTAGGACAATGCAATATTCTGGGAATCTGATTTTTATAAGAACCTTCTACAGCTCCACATAATTTATACAAATAGAATCCTTTTAATAATTAATGAAGTACCTATTGACTTTTTTTTAGTATCCTCTGGTATTCTCAATTATTCTGCATGCATCAGCAATAAGGTAACTTGCTCCTTTTCTAAAGCCAGCTTGAATATCTGACATCTTCCTTTATATAGAGAGTTCTAATCTTTGTTGGATAAACCTAAGTATTACTTTGCTAGTGTGTGAAATTAAGAATATTGTATAATAGTTTGCACATTCTATGAAATCTTCTTCCTTTGGTAATAATATATAAACTGACCTCTTCCAAACTGTTGCTCACTGTGCCATTTTCCAAATATGCTAACAGAGTTTGGTTAAAATCTTTACAGATTATTCTGTTGCTTTCCATATTTCTGTAGGTTTTCCATTAATTTTTGTAGCTTTCTGATTAAGCAAGGACTGGAGTGCTTATCTAACTTCATCTTTTAATACTAGAGGTTCTGATAAATAGGGAAAATCTTCTAATATCTTAGAAATTAGCATCTCTACTTAGAGAATTTAAATATGCTCCTAACTTTTTTTGAATCAGATTATATCAGAAGAGTGGTATCTTTTTTTATACCAATTTGAGGCTGGAATCTCTTTCGGAAGTCTTCTATTTGGAAAACCTTTTTTATTTTTCCATATCTATTTCCATCTTCAATGTCTTTACAGATATCATTGTAATACTGCTTCTTGCCTCTTCTAACCGCTTTCTGATATTTTTTTCTCTCAGGTCTGTTCCTGGGATATTTGGTACCTCTTCTCTGTTTGACAACTTCCACTGTTTTCACATCCAGTTTTCTTTCTTGTTTCTGAGCCTTTGGCAGTCTCTTTTGACATTTATTACATTACCAACTTCTTTAATTTTATTCCACACTCTTTCTTGTTTCCTATTATTGAAGTTCAGGATTTTAAATAAGTTTCTGGTGTTCTCTTTGAAAATGGTAGGTACATTACCACAGAAGCTGGTTGGCTTTCTTCTTTTACTTTATCTTAACTTTGAAGTTGCACGTGAGCAATTTGTGATCTAGTCCACAGTTAGTTTTAGTCCACATTTTTTATTTTATAAGTGACAAACAGAGATATAACAACTGCTGAAGAAAGTGGATAACATTTAACTTTTTAGTGGAATTCTGAACAAGACTGATGACTTTAGATTCCTACAAGTTGAAGAAACTGGCCATGTGAAGCCACTTGGATGCCCTATCATTTGCAGAGACAGAAAAAGAGGTAATATAAGTATTTGTATTTGCTAAAAATTCTCAGAAAGACAAACCAATGAGATCTAATCTTTCAGCTGTTCTCAGAAAAATATGTCAATGAGAACTGATCCTTCATCTACATTAAAAAATACATTTAATTAACAGGTTTTTTTATTTTGAAAACTGTATAAAGATCAGACCAAACTAGCTGAACGTCTGAGTTTCATATTTAGTTGTAGGCATTTGCACAAGTTGTAGGTGTTTACACTGTAGATTAACTTTAACAAACTGCAATTGCTATGTTCAAGCTACATACTAACCTTCCCTTAAGCAAGCATATTGTCACTTTATATGAAAACCTTGTTCAGTCAACATACTAAATCATGTGGTGCTTTGCTTTATTTTTGCTCAGCAACTGTTACATAATCCATGGTTTATAGTTTACTGCATGCTGCAAGCAAACAAACATGATACGTCAGCACAAAATATATAGATCCAGCACCAGAGAGTGATGTTTCTTCCTTCTTTAATGCAATCAATACCATGAAGATATTTACAGTTATGGAGCTTACATCACTTTCCATCCCAGTTAATAGAAATCAGATGAAAGACACTGTGCCCTTTCTTGGTTGAAGTTATCAATGTTTTGCTCTCAGAACAACTGGAAAAAGGCTGCAATTGTCCATTAGTCAGAAAAAACTATGTCTAATTCTCTTTTAGGAGGAAAGGATATAATAAAACCAGTAACATCTTGATTGTCCTTTTTGAAGTCTGGGAATATTGACTACCAGCTGTTAGCCCAGGAAAAGAAAGAACTGATTTCTGGCTCAAGGTAATAAACATACTGAATCAGCAAACAATCATTCTACTCCAGAAGAATTAACCATCAGGCGATACCATATGACCAGTTTCATTCCTTTTTCACTCTTCAAGTATGGGTAGCCAGATATTTGTAGACCTTAAACCCTGTACCAGGAAATCAATTCACGGACCTCAAAGTTTAGATTAATATAGATTACGTTTAGATAAATTAATATATAATAATACTGACCACAAGCCTTTGCTGGGGTTGTTTACAACCAATAAACAAACTCCTCAGATTATATCTCCTAGAATGCTGAGATGGTCTATTTTCTTAGCAGCTTATGATTACACCCTGGTTCACAAACTAGGTACTGAGATGGGCCATGCTGATGGCCTAAGTAGGTTACCTCTTAAACAAATAGAGGCTGACCCTGCTCCTGCTGTACACATTCTGTCTATTCAGGACTTACCTGAATCTCCCCTCAATGCTAGGGATGTGGCTGCTAAAACGGCCACTGATCACACGCTTGCACGCGTGCTGACATGCGTGTTGTCAGGATGGCCTGACATGTGTCCTGGTACAGACTTCCAAAGCTTCTGGCATAGGAAGCATGAATTGTCCACATTCAAGGGGTGTATCCTGTGGGGAAATAGAGTAGTCATCCTGGCCTCATTGAGGACTAGAGTTTTGCTCTCTCTTCATGAGGGACATCCGGGAATTGTGAGGATGAAGGCACTTGCGCGCAGTCATCTTTGGTGGCCTGGACTCGATAAGGACATCAAGGCCCAGGTTCAGGGGTGCCAAGTGTGCCAGCAATCACGGCCAGAGATGCCCCAGGCCCCGGTACATAGGTGGGAGGAGACACTCACTCCATGGTCAAGCGTCCATATAGACTATGCTGGGCCCTTTCAGGGGCAATTCTTCCTCCTCCTTGTGGATAGCCATTCCAAGTGGCTAGAGGTCGTTCCTGTATCCTCCACTACTACTGCCAGGACCATCCAGGTGCTCAGAGGAATCTTTGCTTCCCATGGTCTTCCTGATGTTTTAGTATCAGACAATGGTCCCCAATTTACCTCTTCTGAGTTTCAGGCATTTCTCCAAGCCAATTTGATCTGGCATGCCACGTCTGCTCCTTTTCACCCTGCCACCAACAGTCAGGCGGAACGCATGGTGCGCACCACAAAGGACACATTAAAGGGAATCACTCAAGGACCCTGGCATCACAGGTTAGCTGATTTTCTCCTTGCACACCGCACCACACCATGCACAGCTACAGGAAAGAGCCCAGCTGAGCTCCGCTGGGGTCGCAGACTCATTACGAAGCTGGACAGGCTGCACCCAGACCGGGTGGCTTCACAGGTGTTGCAACCGCGGGCACCTAGGAGACTTCAAGTGGGTGACCCGGTTTGGACCAGAAACTATGGGCATGGGCATCTCTGGGTACCTGCTGTAATCTGTAAGGTCTCTGGCCCACTGTCATACGAAGTAGCCTTAGAGGATGGTCGTGTGCTTCGATGCCACATTGACCAACTGCGCTGGAGGCTTCCTGGCCACGTTTCCTGGCTCTGCTCTCGGGGGGGAGGGGGACCCCAATTACGATTGTGGACCACAGTCTCTCCACGAGGGCGCTCATCAAAATGCTCCAGATGGGGGTCTTGCCATGGAGGCGGCTCCTGACTCTGGCATAGACTCCGGGGGTCTTGCCATGGAGGCGGCTCCTGACTCTGGCAGAGGTCCCGGGTTTAGGGCAAATGGCCGTAAATCGGCTACTCAGGGCACTCCTGCTGCTGGCCTTGGGCTCAAGGGACATTGCTCCCAAGGGGAGTCCCAAGGACTTTTGGGGAACTCCACCCCACCAAGGGACTCAGGGAACTCAACCCCTCCAAGGAACTCTGGTTTGGGTTTAGTGGATCCAGCCAGTCAGCAGTCAGGGGGAACCCCTGAGTCTTCTGGGCGACAAAGTCCTGGTTTGTTTTGCGCAAACCGGGAGCAGGCACTCAAGGCACCTAGCACAACTCTCACACCTACCATCACACCTGTACCTATTCTGGCTCCACGGAGATCAGAACGGGTTAAGGGTCCGCCTAAGTATTTACAAGAATATGTGAGGTCCCTGCGAGGCCCATGTTTTCGAAGCGTGAAAGAATGTGGATTCCACGGAACCCTACGGGAAGTAGGGTGCCAGGAGTAGGGGTGACTGCCTGGCTGTTTGCCGGGCTAATATTGGCCTAGTGCTGTTAAACAATGGGGACAGTGTTGTTTAAGCCTAGGGGGGAGGGGTGTTGTGTCCTGGGCCTTGCTGAGTCATTCAGCAAGGCTCAGGAAGTCTGCAGAAAGGTTGCAGAAACCAGAACGGTTGCAGAGACCCGCACAGACCATGTGTCTGCCCGGGACCCAGACAAGCTGTCTCCAGCCTTGCGTGCATGCGCGAGGCGGGAGAATAGCCTGCAATCATTGGTTGAGCATCCCCTTGCACGGGGAGTATAAAAGGGCTTGTTGCCATTGTTCAATTGCTTCTGTTCAGTGAGTGTACCAATAAAAAGACATCTTTTGTTGTGAACTGCCTCGTCTCAAATGTCTGCTTGTGTGAACAGAACAGTATATATATAGCCTACCTCTAGTTTTCAGAGCAAGGAGATACTGATTTTGCATTATACCATGTATGGTGTTTCACATGACATCCATCATCTCACCAAAAGGAATAATCTCAGTCAGGGTTTCTGATTCTAAGTTCAATTCCTAATTATAGAATCATAGACTCCTAGAGTTAAATTAGTGATCTAAATTAGTTAGATCACATTCCCACTCAGTGTACAGCAATACAACCAAATGACCCATCCTTTCAAGGTCGGTAAAATGAGGACCCAAATTGTTGGAGCAATATGCTGACTCTGTAAACCACTTAGAGAGAGCTACAAAGCACTATGAAGCAGCATATCAATTGTAGTGCTAGTGCTATTTTCTTCAAAAACTTGTTTTGATTTCCCACTCTAGCATAAAACTTCACATTTTCCTGATGATCTCCTATCCAAATATGATTAAGGCAACTCTGTTTAACTCTGAGGTCAGCAAAATTTGCTAGGTGCTGCCACTGCTAAAAGATCTAAGCAAAGCCTATCAGGTAACGTGTGGGAAGCTTCAACTCAAGATCTGAGAAGTTTTTGATAATGAAAAAAAGCAATTTTGGGCTTGACAGAGCAACATTCTAACACAATTTAGGTAATTTCCTATACTCAAAACATTCAATTCCATTTGTTTAGATTATTTTGCAAATTTAGCCACTGCAATTTGTAAAACAGGTCAATAATTTCTTTAAGTCTATCATGGATTAGTGCAGAGCTGCACAAGTTCTTTTATGCCTCACTTGACATTTGAACAGGACGCTATGGTTTTGAATTTCTCTAGTAGTAGGTAGGGCCAAAAAAAAAAAAGTTTAATTTCATTTGCTTTCCAGTTAAATGTAATTAAAATTAAATATAGTTCATTATTCAAACAAACATTTAATTATTTTCTTTTTGTGGCATATCAGAAATTATAATTCAATTACTATTTTATGAAGCAGCAACACTGCCTACTAAATTTTAAAAGGGCATTTCTAAATATTTCCTCTTTTAACCAATTAATCTCAAAAAATAATGTCTAATCATCCATCATCAATCTGGGATCACCTCAGTGTTGGTCTAATTGAATGTTCATAACATTGCTTAATTAAGCTCGTAAAACTGGATTTGCATTTTGTTATTCAGTTTTAAAATTTGAAAGATACAACTATCTAAGGAGAAACCTCCATTATACTTTATACAAAACTAAGCCTTTAAATAAATTACATACTAAGACAAGCTTACGAAAGCAAAACACCTTGTATAAATATAAAGCATTATGTAATCTACTGCCTTTGAATACATTTTGCTCTTCTTTAAATATTCAACCACAGGATTCAACCTGTACTCAATTAAATTATATTTGCCAATGTGGTTAAAAGATATTCCAAGCACGTAGCAATATGTGACATGAGGATTTAGAATACTGGCTGCATAGCTTTCTGTTTTATAGCATATTATTAATTGGGTCTGCAGCTGTTCTTCATATGTTTTAGTCTCCAGGCCTTTGATTATTTTAGTTGCTCTTCTCTGAACTTTTTCCAAGGTCTCAACATCTTTTTTGTAGTAGGGTGACCAAAATTGGCTGCAGTATTCCAGGTGTGGTTTTATAAAGCGGTAGTAATACTTCGTGTGATCTTGATTCTATGCCTCTGTTTATACAACCCAGGATTGTATTAGCTTTTTTGGCTGCTGCTGCACACTGCTGGCTCATAGTCAAGTGATCGTCCACTAGGACTCCAAGGTCCCTCTCACAGTTGTTGTTTTTGAGCCAGGTCTCGCCTAATCTGTACTTAAACCTTTGATTTTTTCTGCCTAAATGTAAAACTAAATGCAAAACAATAACTGCTACAGAAAAACAAATACAAATCAATTCTACAGTTCTCTCAGGAAGATTTAAAAAGATTTCTGTGTATTTTATGTGAAATGGCAAAAATATGTTCTTATTGCACATACATTGGTAGCTGAAAATTGGAAAAGAACACTTTGCCATTTACAGATATCAAAGAAATCCTTCACACATTTATTTTCAAGGAAAATGTTACAGTCTAGCACAGTAGAAACCATCATGATATGAACAAACTATTCTTGAATCCTGTAAGTGCTTTTCTTAATATATACTGTACTTGATTTGGAAATGTATAAGTTACTGGCAATGTGTGAAAAGCTGGGATTATATGGAATGCCTAGGAAATCTATGGAATGTGTGATGTTTCTAGGCAAGGTATGAAATGACTGTTATTTTAATATGCTATATACTTTGCCTAGGCATTATATATAATACGTAGGCATTATGCAGAATGACAAGAACTGTTTAGGCAAAATATGAAAAGAGAGTCATGAAGAGGGTTAGAGTAAGCTATCACTAACCCTTTTCATAACACTCTTTTCATACTTTGTCTAAATAGTTCTTGTCATTCTGCATAATGCCTAGGTATTATATATTATTAGTATTAGGGTTAGGGTATATATTGTATACCCTAACTCTAACCCTTTATTGAAAAGATGTATATGAAAATGAAAGAAGAAATGCAAAATAAATTACAGGACTTTCTTACTGAAAAAAAAACAAAAGTGAAAAAGACCAGTACTGACCTACTTGAAGGCTAGAATGGCATTTTAGCAGGAGTATTTTATACTTTGCCAGTTTGCCTTTTGGTCGTGCATAGAATGCCTAGGAAATGTGTGAAATATTAAGTGTTTCATACTTTGATGTTCCATTTTTGGCATTCTATAGATTTCTGAGGCATTTTATAAAATGTCTAATTTCACACATTGACAGTAACCTATATATCTTGGAAAGATTCATACAAATATTGTTTGTTTGCTTTTAGGAAATATTTTCAGATTTTAATGTGGATATAAATCTTTCCAAGACAGTTTATAATAAAAATGCAGTAAGAAAATTTACTATTAAGAAAAGATTATGAAAATAAAAGAAAAATATTGCCACAAAATGCTAAAAACCAGGAAATTTTGTACATTTTTGAAAAAGCTAAACACCAAACATTTAGGAAATGTCAGAACCCATCCCTTTTCCTGGGGGGGGGGGGAAATCTATTTCAATCCTTTTCATTTCTTTCTGTGGGTTCTGCCATTCTCCTAAGGGAGAGGGGAGAAGGCTCTGTGGTATGTTTTCTGCTTCACTACAATGTATCCTTTCTGCTGTTTCTACATACTTGCTCTTTGAACTGTCCCTTCCTTGTTGTCAACGTGGGGTGAGAAAAGAATGTGCCTCTGACCATCCGGCTAATCTCTCGCTGTGGAAGGGAAAGGTGCGAAGACCCAACAACATCTTCACAGGCATGGGAACGGACCCCATTATCACCTCCATTCCTACAGCGGACAACACCTGGGGATTGGCTCATTTAAACTGACCGGATGAACTATTGGGGTGGGGTTTGCTTGGGACTCTATTGATCTGAGCAGGAAACCCTCAGATCCTGCCTTCTATGCCTGCTATCACCTTCTCCTAATAAAAGTTCCTTTTGGAATGAAACAGTTCCAAGAGTCCTGCTTTCTTGGGATGAGGTTTTGAAGTGGGCCCTGACATTAGGCAGGATCTGCAGTAATAGTCAATCCAGAAGGAAAACCCTTGCCGGGGGGCTAAGCAAACACTGTCTGATATCGGAACGGAAAGGGAAGAACCTGCCATGGGGGGGGCGAAGTTCTCCCACCAGGCAGAGCCCAGCCGATACAGTTCTCAATCCTCGAGCTCGTTGGATGAGGTGGTAGTCGCTGAATGCCACAAATCTAGGTGGATGATGGGCATCGGGAAGAAGGAGGACTGGAGAAGAAATCCAGGAAGGTGACACTCAGACACAGCAGTCACCAGCTGGGTTGGAAAGTGAAGATGGAGAGGTCGCTTCACCTCAGTGAGGACGAAGACGACTGGCCTCCCCATTCCAACCGATTCCTGGAGCAAGCCATCGACATGCTGAGGGTCACCTTCGATTCCATGAAGGAGGAGAAAGCCGACCCATGCTGAGGCACTGCCAACCCAGGCTCAGCCGAAGGGATGGATGAAGGGAAGGCCTGGCCCTTCCACTGGGACCATGGAGGCAGCAGCCGTCGCCACAGCCACAGCCACCCCCAGGTGAGCCACACCAGCCGACGACAGTGGCCACCGACCAACATGGACTGCACTATCGAAATACCTAAGCAAAACTGTATTCCATGAGCCCACGGGAGCTAGAGGAGATGCAAAAATTTCTAGACAAAAAACTGGAAAGGGGGTTTATCTTTGCCTCTGCATGGACTATAGGTCTTTTAACGCAGTGAGCGAGAGTAACCTTTACCCCCTCCCTCTGATGAAAGACATGCTAGCACACCTGTCAAAAGGGAAAATCTTTTCAAAACTGGACTTAAGGGAGGCATACTACAGAATCAGGATTAAAGAGGGAGACGAATGGAAAACAGTCTTCAATTTCCCCTTAGGATGTTACCAATTCAGGGTTCTGCCCTTCGGCCTTCAAGGGGCACTTGCAGTGTTCATGCAATTAATAAATGACGTGCTCCAGGAGCACCTACATAAAGGGGTGCTTGTTTACCTGGACGATATCCTGATATTTACTGAAACAAAAGAGGAGCATGTAAAATTAGTCAGAGCAGTACTGAAAAAACTCCGAGCAGCCCATTTGTATGCCAAACTGTCTAAGTGTGAATTTCATAAGGAAAAATTGACTACCTGGGGTATCGCATCTCACCAAATGGCATAGAGATGGATCCTGAAAAGGTCCGAGCTGTGTTAGAGTGGGCTCTGCCCCGCACTAGGAAGCAGTTGCAAAGCTTCCTTGGGTTTGCTAATTTTTACCGGCAATTCATTCCCTCCTTCACATAGATCGCGTTACCAATTACTAACTTACTAAAAACCAAAGGGGAGGGGAAGCCGAAGCTAAGCCAGCCTTTGAAATGGACGGTAGAATGTCAAACCGCTTTTGAAAGGCTGAAAAGACTATTTTCTGCAGAGCCAGTTCTAAGATACCGATAAACCATTCGTGATTCAGGCTGATGCCAGTGATGTAGCTGTGGGGCAGTACTGATGCAGGAGAATGATGAAGGGAAATTGCAGCCTTGTGCATACACATCAAGGAAACTCAGACAGAGCAAAGGTGGGCAGTCTGGGAGAAGGAGGCTTACACTGTCCAATGGGCCCTCCTAACCTGGCGGCATTTCCTGGAAGGGAACAAAATCCCCTTCCAGGTATGGACTGACCACAAGAACATAGAAGCTCTAAAGATGCCCAGAAAACTAACCCCTAAACAAGTGAGATGGATCAGCATTTCCACTGATTTAACTTCACCCTAAAGCACTTACCGAGAGGAAAGAATTTCCAGCTGATGCATTGTCCAGGTTGCCACAATACAACAGCAATAGTACAGAGATAACAGACCCACTCATGCCATCAAAACAATTAGCAGTGCATGTTACCACCCGAGCATAAGCCAAACTCCAAAAGCCTCTAGCAAGCCAAGCAGGGATTGAATTAAAAAAAGCGCTAGAAACCGATGAATGGTTCCTAAGCCACAAGAACCTATGCACCATGACTGATGGATTGCCATGGGTGGGAAAGAAACTGTAAATCCCAAAAAGCCAGAGACTGATCTTTATGCAACTATGTCACAACTCAAAATCAGCTGGTAATTTCGGATTCATAAAAACTTTACATCTAGTGAAACGGCAGTTTTGGTGGCCATCGATAAAAAAGGACATTGAAGGCTACGTGGCTAGCTGCCCAATTTGTGCTGCAGCTAAGAGAAGACAAGGGAAGACCCCAGGCTTCTTGCAGACAGTAGCTACCCCATCAGCGCCTTGGAAAGAAATTTCTATGGATTTTATTGTGAAGTTACCAGAAAGTGGGGGGAACACAGTCATTTGGGTCATGATGGATTTGTTCTCTAAACAAGTACATTTTATCCCATGCCAAAAAAACCCCAATAAGACACTTGCAAAGTTATTCGTTCAACATATCTATCGACTCCATGGGGCCCCACAATGAATCATATCAGATAGGGGAGTACAATTCACACCAGAATTTTGGAAAGCATTCCTGGGACTTTTGGGGACCACTCAGGGTTTGTCATCTAGTCATCATCCACAAACGAATGGTGGGACTGAATGGTCAAACTCAGTACTGGAGCAGTACCTAAGATGTTTCATTAATTACCAGCAAGACAATTGGACCAAACTACTCCCATTTGCAGAAGTCGCTTATAACAACGCAGTACATTCCAGCACAGGCTACACTCCTTTCCAGGTGGCAACAGGATAAAGTTTCAACCCAATGACTGAACTACCATCGAGCAAACCAACCATCCCTTCCCTGAAGGAATGGATTGCACAATTGCAAAATACCTGGCCGGATGTAAGAAATTTATACCAGTAAGTTTAATAGCTCTCTTCTCCATGAGTGTCAGACTCTTGGCAGCTGAATCAAGTAAAAGTAATTCTGCCAGGGAAGATCCTTACTGACTTCCTTAACAAGATTTATTGAAAGAAAGAAATAATGTTACAAGAATTTTAAGTTAAGATCCAGCTTATTTTTCAATAAATTGTGGCAGAGACTTTCTTATTTTTATTCTAATAGCTTTCTTGTACATTGGTCAGAAGAAAATTCTTTTTCACTAAAAATGGAGAAGTCTGTAGTAAAATGCTTAGAAAATCATCTACACATCCTAATTCCAGTGCTGCATACAAGAGGGTGTCTCATTTGGCATCCTTACACTAAACCCGGCATATGAAAGAGGCTGAGCTCTCACATCCTGTGTGACTTTCTAACAAAGTGAAAGGAAAGCTATAAGGGGAAAAGTAAATCTATAGTGCTACCAGGAGTATGGATAGATTTTCCCTGCCTTTTGGGGAAATAGAACAATGTCATGAGAGATAAGAAAAATCAAAATGTGTTTTAAAAAGAGAAAAAAGAGAATATAAAATGACTTTTTAGCTTTAGGTAGTCACAACCAAATATTTAGTGGCAAAGGAGTTAAAATCTAAGTTAGCAACTTAAAAGGATTTAGCATTGTAGCTCTGGCAGCTTATAAGATGATGCTGAATTCCTCTTTTTAGAAGCTGTAAAGAAATTCTGCACTGCAGAAACATCTCTGAGCTTGTAAAAAGAAATACCAAAGAAAATCATATCAGATTTTAAACACACAGTTAAAATAAAAATTAGTATTATGCAACAATTCCAGCTGAACATTATTCTACCTATCTTTCAAAGATTTGTTGTTCTGAAGCAGATAAAATTAATCATGATTAATTTATGGGCTTGCCCTCCAGATATCTGGGGATTCAAGTCAGTTAATTGGAGACTGCAAGAGAGATGGAAAGAACTGGTATTCTATGCCTACCTTCCTCTTATCAATGTTTTAAAGAGGCAAACTATTTTTCCCTTCTGGTAGAAAGGAGAAGGTGTGGGGGAAATCTCCCTGCATATGTATCTGCAACCACATCTCAAACTTTATGACAGGGGAGTGTGTAAGAAAATACAGACTGTACTGGTTGTTAGTGATTCCCTACAAATTGTGTGTGTGTTGAATTAGTCAATAGGCTTTTCCTTTGTACAAATACAGTTCAGACTGTTTTGGTTAACCACTCCTAGCTCCTGCTGGACCAGCCAATGAAAGAGGTGGCCCTGAAAGCCTTTGACCAGTTCTGGTTGGTGCAACAATTATAACCAGTTCTCATAGTCAGTTCTTGAATGGACTACTATGATTGGCTCTACATGCCACTATCCTTAAAGAACAACTTCCCCTAAATGCTTGGGTATTAACAGAACTATCCCAGTGCTACTATATACAGTAACTACAGAAGCTGCATTGTTTATCAGTTTGTTTTCAGGTGCAATTCAAGATACTAGCAATAACTCCTGCAGACATGACACTCCGTGAGATCATTTATTCCAAGTAGAATCTTCCTGCATATAATGTGCTGGCAGAGACTGCATGCTTAGTGGACCTATTCCTTAAAAGGTGCTATTGGAGGAGGCTTGGAGGTAAGTATTGTGGAATCAGTTACCGAATAAGATCCTCTCCAACATCAGCTTGCAAGGAATATGGCTCCTTAGTTAAGATAACTGGATTATTGAAGCTGCCTTTCTTGAGTGCTGTAACTTCTGCTTCAGCAATATTTGAAAGAACCATAATGTTAGGGAAATATTAAGTGCAAATTCAGTGAATTTATTATGTTTAATATCCTTTATTATGGACAGACAATACAGTTTGGTATTTTGTTTATACAATTATAACTTTTTTTAAGGAAACAACCCCTTCATACAGTGAGGGAAAAATTATTTGATCCCCTGCTGATTTTGTATGTTTGCCCACTGACAAAGAAATGACCAGTCTATAATTGTAATGGTAGGTTTATTTTAACAGTGAGAGACAGAATAACAACAAAAAAATCCAGAAAAACGCATTTCAAAAAAGTTATAAATTGATTTGCATTTTAATGAGTGAAATAAGTATTTGACCCCTTTGCAAAACATGACTTAATACTTGGTGGCAAAATCCTTATCGGCAATTACAGAGAGCAGATGTTTCTTGTAGTTGGCCATCAGGTTTGCACACATCTCAGGAGGGATTTTGTCCCACTCCTCTTTGCAGATCCTCTCCAAGACATTAAGGTTTCAAGTTTGGCAGCTCAAACCTTCAGCTCCCTCCACAGATTTTCTATGGGATTAAGGTCTGGAGACTGGCTAGGCCACTCCAGGATCTTAATGTGCTTCTTCTTGAGCCACTCCTTTGTTGCCTTGGCTGTGTGTTTTGGGTCAATGGCATGCTGGGATACCCATCCATGACCCATTTTCAATGTCCTGGCTGAGGGAAGGAGTTCTCACCCAAGATTTGATGGTACATGGCCCCGTCCATCATCCCTTTGATGCGGTGAAGTTGTCCTGTCCCCTTAGTAGAAAAACACCCCCAAAGCATAATGTTCCAACCTCCATGTTTGATGGCGGGGATGGTGTTCTTGGGGTCATAGGCAGCATTCCTCCTCCCCCAAACACAGCGAGTTGAGTTGATGCCAAAGAGCTCAATTTTGGTCTCATCTGACCACAACACTTTCACCCAGTTCTCCTCTGAATCATTCAGATGTTCATTGGCAAACTTCAGATGGGCTTGTACATGTGCTTTCTTGAGCAGGGGGACCTTGCAGGCACTGCAGGATTTCAGTCCTTCACGGCATAGTGTGTCACCAATTGTTTTCTTGGTGACTATAGTCCCAGCTGTCTTGAGATCATTGACAAGATCCTCCCGTGTAGTTCTGGGCCGATTCCTCATCATTCTCATGATAATTGAAGCTCCATGAGGTGAGATCTTGCATGGAGCTCCAGACCGAGGGAGATTGACAGTTATTTTGTGTTTCTTCCATTTGCGAATAATTGCATCAATTGTTGTCACCTTCTCACCAAGCTGCTTGACGATAGTCTTGTAGCCTATTCCAGCCTTGTGTAGGTCTACAATTTTGTTCTTGACATCCTTGGACAGCTCTTTGGTCTTGGCCATGGTGGAGAGTTTGGAATTTGATTGATTGATTGCTTCTGTGGACACCCTTTAAGAGAGTGCTCCTAATCTCAGCTTGTTACCTGTATAAAAGACACCAGGGAGCCAGAAATCTTGTTAATTGATAGGGGATCAAATACTTATTTCACTCATTAAAATGCAAATCGATTAATAACTTTTTTGAAATGCTTTTTTTGGGGTTTTTTTGTTGTTATTCTGTCTCTCACTGTTACAATAAACCTAGCATTAAAATTATAGACTGATCATTTCTTTGTCAGTGGGCAAACGTACAAAATCAGCAGGGGATCAAATATTTTTTCCCCTCACTGTAGTGGTTTACAAGAAATTTAGAATATTAATATTTTTAATGAGAAGTGTGATTTTCCTACCAGAATAAAATGATCCTAATGTTCCCCCTTTTCCAAAAAGCCCTGGCAGATTTTCCCCAGTCAGGGTAAGGCTTGTCCTGAAGTATCATATCGGTCACCTGAAGTGAAGAGACAGAGAGATAAACTATGTAGTTCAGTTTATGGAGAGAGAAAAACTGCATTATGCTTGAGGGTTATAGAAAAACCTGAGAATTGTCCCAAACAGCAAGATAATTTTGCATATGCCAAAAATCCTTATGTACATATGTGTATAGAAAAGTCATGTGCTTATTCTTGATCTAGAATACATGACATGCAGTGATGCCACAGACAAAAGACACAATGCCACACTTACATGCAGCAGCAGGACACATATGCCTCACTGAAAAATATGACATTGCATCTCTCTTTCCCTCTCTCTCTCTTTCTCTTTACCACCCCATATCCACTATTGGTTGTAACTCTAAACAAGGAAGATAAAATTGCTTATTGGCATGTGTAGAAAAGAATTCCGCAAATATGAAAAGCAACTCCTAAAAGAAAGTTGAAACATGTCACTATGCACTATAAGGGTACAATTTCTGAATGTAGCACCACTTGAGAGAAAACTACAAGTTGTATAAAGCATTTATCTTTATTTATTTATATGCTGTCATCCACAGAGACTCTGAGCAGCTAACAGTTAAAGTACATACAATAAGCAACCCCCTCAAAATTAATAAATAAACCCAATCATAATCTAAATAGTCAACATCAAAGCAATAAAGAGTAAAATATCCAAAATATGAATCCGCCAGATTTCTGCCTTCCTCCTGAACTAAATGGAATAACCGAACTTTAACTGTTCCCCTGAAATCTAGGAGGAAAGGAGCAGAATGGATCTCTATAGGGAGGAAATTCCCAAGGATGAGGGCAGTGACCCAAAAGCTTGCTTCCAAGGTCCAGTCATACAACCATGTCTTATAGAACGGATCTAGAAGGAGTGTCTCTATTCAAACTGATCAGACTGACAGAGATCACATGATCTGGAACCAAAAAGCCTTTCAAGGTAACCTGGATCACATCTAGAAACCAACTGGCAACCAATACACCCAAGTATATATCCATCACTATCCAATTGCATTTTTCAAAGTGCAACCCCCTGCAGGAGGCAAGTAAGTCACAACTGATTGAAAGCCGGGCCTCCTAATTAAGAAAGAGTTTCCGGTGACATAGCTGAAGAATAGCCCTGGGGGGGAAATTCTCCTCTCCCTGGGTCCGATTTTCGCTTGCCGGTGGGTCCATTTGGACTGAAAGCCGCCCCGGAGAGGTGGCCACCAAGGGGTGAAGTTTTGGGGACCGCAGGTCAGTGGTAACCAGCTCGCTGGAGCCAAAGGAGCCCCCAGAATCGGCAGAAGAAAGGCAGACTGCATTTATGCAGTCCACCATTGCCAGCTGATCGTCGGAGACGAAGAAGAAGCTTAGACTGACAGCAAACAGCTGAGCTGGGTGAGAATACTTTTCCTTTCTCACTGGAAGTGGATTCTTGTTTGGCAAATAGCTCTTTTACAGCTTGAGAGCATGCCTTTTACTTTTAGGGAGGGGGTGGATTTTTTTCTTTCTTTCCCCCCCTCCTGAACTTAAGCGGCGGTTTAAGACTTTCGGCAAATTAAAAACTTTCTATACTTTAAAGCGGTCTGAGGCGTAAGATAAATTTGGGAAGCTCCTGTTTTTATAGAGATTTTTTGTCTTTGTTCTTTGTTGAAAAGCCATCGTAATTTTTACTTTTTAAAACTTTTTAATCTTTTACTTTCTCTTTGACCATTTCCCCCCCTTTAAACACGCTGGGAATGGATACTTAGTGCCACCTTGTGCTTACACTGAGAACTATTTCACTTTCCCTTGACTGAAGCTTATTCAGATTAGAACTTTGGCTCCATGCCCAGACAGTGTTTATTTGAAAGTCCTTGAAACCTTGCTGGAGAAAAGACTTTTTCTTGGTCTGCTTGGCTTTATAAGATAGACTATATTTACAAACAAATAGTATTTTGAGCCATTGCCTCCTTGGATTATAAACACTGCTTTTGGAATTATAACAAGCTGTCCTAGAAGAATTGAAAATTAAGAAACTTCCCAGAACAGATTTTGGTGGATTATAATTTTGATATTTTTACCTTTTCCTTTTCTTTTTTCTTTTTCCCTGTGTATTTTGGGGGCATTTTTCCCTCTCCCTTTTTTTCCTTCTTTTTCCCCTCCTTTTTTTCCTGTTGATATTTTTATTTTTTATTTTTATTTTTATTTTTTTTAACTACTTTTATGGATTTTCCCTCCTAATAAATAGGAGCTTATTGGATTATAAAAGCTGGCCATTTGGCTACCTGGTGGATTACAATATAAGAAGATGAGCGCTTCAAATCTATCTAAACTCGGGAAAAAAGGATCTTCTGCCCCTGCCTCGACTTCTGCAAGTCCAGTATATCAGAAATCAATTATGACAATGCTGCAGCAGGAAAAGATGGATATCCACCAAAAAGATACGCAAGCAATTTTGCAAGCAATTGCAGCCCAGATGGCAACCTCGATGAAAAATCATGAAGACTTGAAAAATGATCTTGACAAAATGAATAAAAAAATTACTAATATAGACTCCCAAATTGAAAAGTTTAACCAGATGATTACAGACAATCAGCAAAGAATTCAAAAAATGGAAGAGAAATCAGTTGAAGTTGACCAGAAATTAGAAGCCTTAAAAGATGAAAAGGAAAAATTGGCCCAAATAAATGGAGAATTGGAAGACTCATTGGTGCTTATAGAAATGGAACGGGCCTCATATTTTTTAAGATTCCAAAATATAATAGAAGACAAGGAAGAGGATCTCTTGGATCTGATAGCGGAGTTACTGGCAGATGTTCTAGGAATGGGGAAGACCCAGATGGAAGGAGAATTGGATCAGATCTATAGAGTCAATTCAAACTATGCTAGAAGAAATAAAGTGCCTAGGAAAGTCCATGTTAGATTTCTTAAAAGATCCATAAGAGATGAGATTCTGAGAAAAGTAAGAGATCAACTGTCAAAATATAAAGAAAAAGAAATAGTAGTTCTCAAACAAATTCCTAGAAGGATAAGAGAGGCCCGAAGAGACTATCAGTTCCTAACCAGGAAATTGGCGGAAAAAGGAGTGAATTTTAGATGGTTGATTCCAGAAGGGATCTTAATTTACTGGGACACGAAAAGATACAGATTGGACATACCACTTAAAGCAATGGAATTTTTTGACAACCACAGAGCATTCTTGGAAAAAGGTGATCCTGAACCCAAGAAGCAAGAAGAAATGGTAGTTGAAGGGGCGGCTAAACAAACAGAGGAGGAAGAAGTCAAAAATACATATTCAGAAGAAGGAGCAAGACCAAGATACCAGAGACAGATAAGATCGACTAGAAGATTGAGACCTAGATATAATTGAAAGAGATGGAGGAGATTTGAATCTTATCAATAAATATAAATGGACTAAACTCTCCTTTAAAAAGGAGAATTTTTTTTACAAGACTGCAAAAACTAAAAATGGACATAATTTGCCTCCAAGAGACACACATTAAGAGACAACATTTCAAAATCCTAGAACAACCGAAAATTGGCAAACTTTATTTTACACTTGCATCTCAAAAGAAAAGAGGAATAGCCCTTTATATTAAAGAAAAGATGAATCCTAAACAAATCTATGCAGATGAAGAGGGGAGAATACTAATGGTGGAAATTATGGTGGATCAAAAACAGATATTGATGGTAGCAATATATACACCTAATGATAAGCAAGAGCAATTTTATCAACAACTACACAAGAAAATACTGGACTTAAATTACCAAAATCTTTGTATAATGGGAGACTTTAATGCAATAGAAGATGCGACTTTGGATTATAAAAGCCATAAACAAGGGAGAAAAGGAGAAAATATACTACCTAAAGCGTTTTCAAAAATGAAAGAAGAATTGTGTATTCAAGACATATGGAGAGAGAGAAACCCAGAAAAACTACAATATACATTCTATTCAAATAGACATAAATCATGGTCTAGAATTGATATGATATGGACATCTTTCGACTTGAAAATGATAATACAAGAGGTGGAGATAGAAATTAATGTTTGGGCAGACCACAACCCAATAAAAATGACCTGGAAAGGAACCAAGAAATAACTAAGATGGTCTCTGAATAAATCTATATTGAAAGAAAAAGAATTCTTACAACTAGCAACAAAGGAAATGGAATTTTTTAAAAAAATAAACAAGAAAGAAGAAACATCCCTTCAAAATGTATGGGACACGGCCAAAGCATTCTTCAGAGGACTGGCTATAACTTATGCTTCTAAAAAGAATAAAGAAAAGAAACAATTACAGTTAAAGCTGAGAGAAGAACTTAAAAAATTGGAACTAGAGTTACAAACAGACCCACAAAAGAAAGTCCTCAAGAAACAAATGGAGATAATAAAGCATAAATTAAACCTGGATGAGACGGAAATAATGGCTCAACAGATTAAACGGACTAAACAGAATTTCTTTGAAAATGCCAATAAGCCGGGGAAATGGCTAGCATATAGATTGAAGAAAGAAAAAGAAAAAAGAATGATAAATAAGCTACAAGATTCAAAAGGAGAATTACAGTTCCACAATGATGCAATGAAAAAAATCATTAAAGACTACTATGAGATACTTTATAAGGCAGAGGAAATTCCTAAAGAAAAAATACAGTCGTACTTAAAAAAATCAGACTTGCCAAAAATCCCGGAGAATATTCGAAATATACTAAATGGAAAAATATCAATGATGGAGATTATAGAAGCCATAAAAAGGTAAAAAAAAGATAAGACTCTGGGCTTCCCACAGAATTTTATATAGCATTACAAGATGTATTGTCCGACGTTGAAAGAACTGTCTAATGAAATCCTTTTGGAGACTAAAATACCAAAGTCGTGGACTGAAGCTAATATTACCTTAATACCTAAAGAAGATACTGACCTTACACAAATAAAAAACTATAGACCAATATCGCTATTAAATGTGGATTATAAAATCTTTGCTTCGATAATGGCAGAAAGAATTAAAAATTCTTGACTGAATTTATACACACAGATCAAAATGGCTTTCTACCTAAAAGACAGATAAAAAATAACTTAAGAATGATTTTGGATGTTTTAGAGTATTATGAAAACCATCCAGGGAAACAGATGGCATTAATATTTCTTGATGCGCAAAAAGCGTTTGATAATCTGAACTGGCAATTTATGTTCCAGCAGTTGGTGGAAATGGACTTTGGGAAAAATTTCATAAATGCAATTCAAACAATCTATCATAAACAAATGGCTAGAATAATCTTAAATGGAGACTATATGGAAAATTTTGATATTAAAAAAGGTACAAGACAGGGATGTCCATTATCCCCATTGTTATTTATACTAACATTGGAAGTATTGACTAGAAAGATTAGACAAGATATAGAAATTAAAGGATTGGAGATAAAAGATCAAAAATATAAATTACAAGCCTTTGTGGATGACCTGGTTTTTATCTTGGAGGAGCCACTTGAAACAACTACTAAATTGCTGGAGAGAATAGAAATGTTTGGAGAAATGGCAGGTTTGAAAATAAATAAAGTATTAACAAAGAACTTAACAGATAAACAGAAAAGTCAACTTACAAAAAAGACAAATCTGCAAATAGTTAAAAAAGTTAAGTACTTAGGAATCTACCTAACAGCAAGATGTGCAACATTAAAAGAAGACAACTATGAAAGATTGTTAAAACAAATAAAAATGGACTTGGAAAAGTGGAAAAATCTTCAATTGTCTTTGTTAGGAAGAATAGCTACAGTGAAAATGAATATCTTACCGAAAATACTCTTCTTATTCCAAACGATCCCTGTAAAACTGGGAAAGGTCTTTTTTGATGCCCTAAACGCAACAATATTGAGATTTATTTGGCAAGGGAAAAAAGCACGAATTAAAGTGAAAATGCTACAAGAAGCCAAAGATAGTGGAGGATTTGGACTCCCGGACTGGAGACTATATTATCAAGAAGCGATTTTACCATGGCTTAAAGAATGGATAATGCTGAGAAATAAAAGACTATTGTACCTAGAGGGGCATGACCTACAAATTGGTTGGCATGCCTTCCTATGGTACGGGAAGAATAAAACATACAGATATTTTCAAAACCACTCTATAAGGAATGCACTTCTTTTAGAATGGGAAAGAATAAAGGAGAAAATTTATATCAAGCTACCTAAATGGCTTTCAACAATGGAAGCTTTTGCTTACCCAAATTTAATTAACTATGACAAAGTCGTGACTTATAAAGATATCTTGGATAACGAAGGAAAATTGAAAGATAGACAAGATTTACAATGACAAGGTATTGATTTAGCATGGTGGTCGTATTTGCAAATTCAAACGAGATATGAAAAAGATGTAAAGATAACGGGATTTTATAAAGAACAGACAGAATTTGATCAAATATTGTTAAAAACAGATGAAAACTTGATTAAGAAACTCTATAGATTTCTGCTAAATTTAAAGATGGAAGAAGAACAAGTAAAAGAAACAATGATAGTTTGGGCAAAAAACTTTGGATATTCTATAGACTTGGAAGACTGGCAAAAATTATGGGATAGAAATATTAAATTGACTAAAGCAGTTTCATATAAAGAAAATTTGTATAAAATGTTTTACAGATGGCATATGACACCAGTAAGATTAGCGAAAATGTTTAAAAATACTTCGAATAATTGCTGGAAATGTAAACAAAGGCCAGGTATTTACTATCATATCTGGTGGACATGCCCCAAAGCAAAAAAGTTTTGGGTTAAGATGGTTGGAAAAAATGATTAAAAGAAAGATAGAATTTAAACCAGAACTGTTTTTGTTAGGAATATTAGGACCTAACTATGAGAAGGAGAATGAATATTTAATATTGCATATACTGACAGCAGCGAGAATAGCATTTGCCCAATATTGGAAAAATGAAAATTTACCAACTGAAGAGGTTTTAATTAAGAAAATCTTTAAAAGTGCAGAAATTGATAGATTGACCCTAGAGATTAAAGAGAAAGAAGATTCAGTTTACTTTAGAACATGGGATAATTTTTACCAATGGTTAAATTTAAACCTTAATCCCTATCCCGATCCTATCTTATCCCCAACCCTATAAAACTCCATAAGATCTTTAAAAAAAAAAAACAGGGAAGGGAAATCTTTTTCCGTAATTAGATCTTAATATTCCTAATAAAAACAATTCCGGTTTGAATTCTATCTGTATCTTAGTCATCTTTTCTAGCCATCTGTGAATTTTAAGCCAATATATCTTTGCATTAGGGCATATCCACCAGATATGATAATAAGTTCCTGGTTTTTGTTTACATTTCCAACACATATTTGATACATTTTTAAACATTTTCTCTAGTCTAACTGGTGTCATATGCCATCTATAAAACATTTTATATAAATTCTCCTTATATGCAGCCGCTTTAGTAAGTTTAATATTTCGATCCCATAATTTTTGCCAATCTTCTAAGTCCAAAGTTCTAAGTCCAAATATCCAAAGTTCTTAGCCCATACTATCATTGTTTCTTTTACTTGCTCTTCTTCCATCTTCCAGCTTAGCAGAAATTTATAGAGTTTTTTAATCAAATGTTCATCAGTTTTTAACAATATTTTATCTAGCGGTGTCTGTTCTTTATAAAATCCTGTAGACTTTATATCTTTTTCATATCTTGTCTGAATTTGCAAGTAAGACCACCATGTTAAGTCAATACCCTGTTGCTGAAGAATTTGTCTGTCTTTAAGTTTCCCATCTTTGTCCAAAATATCTTTATAGCTAACGAGTTTATCATAATTAATTAAAGTTGGGTAGGAAAAGGCTTCCATTGTCGAAATCCACTCAGATATTTTCATGTAAATTTTATGTTTAATTTTTTCCCACTCTGAAAACAATACATTCCTTATAGCATGATTTTGAAAGTACTTATGTACTTTATTTTTCTCATACCACAAAAATGCATGCCAACCTAATTGCAAATCATGCCCCTCTAAATAAAGAAGCCTTTTGTTTCTGAATGTAATCCATTCTTTAAGCCAAAGCAAAATAGCTGCCTGATAGTAAAGTCTCCAATCCGGGAGTCCAAAGCCCCTCTGTCTTTAGAATCTTGTAATAGTTTAATTTTAATTCTAGCTTTTTTACCTTGCCATATAAATCTGATTATTGTAGCATTTAATTCATCAAAAATTTTTTGACTTAACTTGACAGGAACTGTTTGAAAAAGAAAAATTAGCTTAGGTAAAATGTTCATCTTAACAGTCGCTATCCTTCCTAGTAATGATAATTGAAGATTTTTCCACTTCTCCAAGTCCACTTTTACTAAATAATCTCTCGTAGTTGTCTTCTTTTATTGTATATTTTGAAGTTAAATAGATACCTAAATATTTAACTTTTTTAGCTATTTGAAGGTTTGTCTTTTTAGCAAATTGAATTTTTTGTTTATCTGTTAAATTCTTCGTTAATACTTTAGTCTTTTCCCTGTTTATCTTCAACCCCGCCACTTCTCCAAATTTCTCTATTTTCCGCAAGAGCTGTCTCTAATGGTTCCTCCAAAATAAAAACTAAATCATCCGCAAAAGCCTGTAGTTTGTATTTTTGATCTTTTATCTCCAATCCTTTAATCTCAATATCTTGCCTAATATTTCTAGCCAACACTTCCAATGTAAAAATGAATAACAAAGGGGACAATGGACATCCCTGTCTTGTGCCTTTTTTAATTTCAAAGCTGTCTGTGTAATCTCCATTTATAAGTATCCTTGCTGATTGTTTATTATAAATTGCTTGAATTGCATTTATAAAATTTCCGCCAAAGTCCATCTCCTTCAACTGTTGAAACAAAAATTGCCAATTAAGATTATCAAAAGCTTTTTGTGCATCAAGAAATATAAGTGCCAGCTGTTTCCCTGGATGGTTTTCATAATACTCCAACACATTTAAAATAATCCTTAAATTATTCTTTATCTGCCTTTTTGGTAAAAAGCCATTTTGGTCTGAATGGATCAATTCAGTCAAAAATTTCTTCATTCTTTCTGCCATTATTGTAGTAAATATTTTATAATCCACGTTTAATAAAGATATTGGTCTATAGTTTTTAATTTGTGTACAATCAGTGTCTTCTTTAGGTATAAGAGAAATGTTAGCTTCTTTCCAGGAATTTGGTATTTTTGTCTCTGAAAAAGCTTCATTACAAAGGTCTTTCAAAATTGGACTGACAATGTCTTGTAAAGCTATATAAACTTCTGCAGGGAGACCATCAGGTCCCGGAGTTTTATCCTTTTTTTGTTTTTTTATCGCCTCTGTAATCTCCATCATTGTTATGTTCTCATTTAATATATATTGCATATTCTCTGGTACCTTTGGAAGGTCCGCTTCTTTTAAATATTCCTGTATTGTCTCATTCGAAACCACCTCAATTTTATAAAGTGTTTCATAATAAGCTGTAGTAATTTTTTTAATTGCATCATTGTGACAGTACAATTGGCCTTTTGTGTCTTGTAGTTTACTTATCAATCTTTTTTCTCTTTCTTTTTTCAATTTATATGAAATTGGGCTAAATGCCACCCTTGAGGGGTGGCCACCGAAGGGCGAACCTTTGAGGAACGGTAGCCGGCGGTAGCCGGCTTACTGAACCCAAAGCAGCCCCTGGAACCAGCAAAAGAAAGGCGGATCGCATTTATGCGAGCCGCCATTCCCAGCTGATCGTCGGAGACAGAAAACAGCTGATTTGGAAGGCAAGCAGCCGGGACGGGTGAGAATATGCTTCTTTTCTCTTTATGAAGTGGATTTAATTGAAGACTGTCTTTAAAACGAAGCTAGAAGGCTGAAGGGAGGAAGGAGGTGGATTTATTCCCCCCCCTCCCGGATAAACGGCGGTTTAAGCGAAGAACTGATTTGGATTACTTTAAAAATCTTTCTAACTGGAGAAATTGTTTTATTTTTGGAAGGAGAGGAAGACTTAATAACTGGGAAAAGCCACCCTGTTTTTTTTTCTGTTATTTTCATTAACTTTAAAGAACTTTGAAACTGAGTCCCCACTTTGGACATTTTTTTTCCTTTCTTTACCACTTAGTGGCTACATTGTAATTTTCCTCTTTGTTCTCTGATAGCTTTGTTTATTCAGCTGCAAGACTTGGCTGCAAGCCCAGACATCCTTATCTCTCTCAAAAGCTACTGAGAGGGAAGTTCCCTGCTCCTTCTGTGAATGTTTGGTCTTCTTAACTAGCTATATATTTTTTACAGCAAAAAAAATAGGGTTTTGTTTTTTCTTGTGGGTGACTGTGAAATATTTTTTTTTAATTTACAATTAGATCATTTTTCTTTATAATATTTTTGTTTTTACATGACAATTCTTTCTTTTCTTTTTCTTTTTGATTTTTCTTTTGGATATAAATACATCCTTTTTCTTTGGCCTTTTTGTTTGCTCTTTTTACTTTTCCTTTTTTTATTCTCCCTCTTTTTGGGATGGTTGCAGAAATTTTTTGTTCCCCTTTTTTTTTTCCTTTTCCTTAATTAATTTTTTGCTGGAATTATTAGTACTTTTTTCCTTTCTTTCTTCTTTTTTTTCCCGTTAAAAGTACGTGTGTCTTGTCTCCTGATAATAGGAGGGCACTGGATTACAATTGGCCATCAGGCCCTCTGGTGGATTATAACTGGCCATTGGGCTCCTCAGTGGATTATAAATAAATACAACTAGAAGATGAGCATCTCAAATTTGGCTAAAGGGGTGAAGAAGGGCTCTTCGGCCCCCGCTTCAACCTCGGTGAGCCCAGCTCCTCAAAAAACAATTACTACATTTCTACAACAGGAAACTCAACAAAAAGATACGCAAGCGATACTTCAAGCAATTGCAGACTCCAAAATGGAAATGAAAAAAGATTTGGATAAAAATTATGAAGACTTGAAAAGTGATCTTCTTAAAATGGATCAAAAAATGGAAACTTTCCAACAGGTGATGATAGATACTCAACAAAGAATACAAAAAATAGAGGATAAGTCAGAGATGGTTGATCAGAAATTAGAAGCATTACAAGATGAGAACCAGAGATTGGCACAAGTTAATGCGGAATTGGAAGACAGCATCGCTGTTATGGAGATGGAATGGGCGTCATACTTCTTGAGATTCCAAAATATCATAGAAGAAAAAGATGAGAACCTGTTAGAGTTGATGTGTGAGCTATTGGTGGATCGACTTGGAATGGAAATGGATCAAATGAAAAAAGAAATGCCAATAAACCCGGAAGATGGTTGGCATATAAATTGAAAAAAGGGAAGGGATGTATACTGTGATATCCAGTGTGAAACTGCCAACAGACCTAGCCTACATAAAACTTGACCCTTTCATAATAAAAAAAGCATACTATTTTAAGAAATGGCCAAAATAGGAACTCAAGGTATAACTGTATGAAAGTCCTCCAGGTGTCAGCTGTTACATGCTGATTAAACAGTAGTTGCGAGTTCAAGATGACCTCAAAATTGTGAACAATCTCTGATTTTTTTCCCTTTTATATACAGGTTTCAAGAACATTCCTATGTTTCCGATGGCTGCTACAGCTCTTATGTTGGTTCATTCTACAGACATTAAAAATCCAATTGAACCTGGTCAAGCAAAGCAGAGAATTCCTTTTGCCAAGTAAAGCTCAACACAGATGTTCTGGTCAGCTGCATGACCTTTCCATGTAGCTACATATCAGGAGATTTAACACAGGGGCACAACCCAAAGTTAGAGACTACAAGTGGCTCCTGAGCCATTCATTTATCGGATCAGCTTTTACCAATGCAATGTTAGAAATAAGATTCATAAACTACATCCTGGGGTTTGTAACCAAAAGCTTTGTCCTGCCTCCTCATTATCTCATCACAATACTGCTGTGTCTTTTGCAAGCATCACACCCCAATGAAATAAAATAAAAAGTATAGTGCAATATTAAAAAAAAGGATTTCTGATCCTATCTAATGCTTCTTGAATTTTGCAGGCTTTGTGGAAGGAGAGATCATAGCATAACATAATAGTTTAAAGTGTATGTACCATTGAGTATTTTGTAACTCAGCATTTATTTATATTTCAGTCCTTTACCTTCCTAAGTGATGCATCTCTGAAATTCATAAAAATGATAGCAAGATATCCAAAAATGGTCAAAAGTCTTATTCCTGAAATAAGAGTTTCTTTGATTTTATATTCATATAACACTTCAGAAAGCTGGAAAAAGCCACCATATGTTCATGCTCAAAATTAGTGCCATGTTTCAATCATCCAATATTTATTATGTAATTTGAATGAGTTGCCTATCTCCATTAACTAAATCTTACCTCTTTTTGTAATTATGTTCATTCACTGAGAATATGGCAGCATTGTTTGCATTTTGATTCTCACTATTTTATTATTATTATTAAATTAAATTATACAGTATAAATCATACAAGATTTATTTGCAGATGACACTAAACTGGCAGGAATAGCCAACACCCAAGAAGACAAGCTCAGGATCTAAAAAGATCTTGACAAAGTTGAACAATGGGCCCTATCCAACAAAATGAGTTTTAATGTGGAGAAAAGCAAAATGTTACATTTAGGCAGGAAAAATCAAAGTTATAAGTGAGACCTGGCTCAAAAACAGTAACTGTGAGATGGACCATGGAGTCCTAGCAGTGGGCAGCAGCAGCCAAAAAAGCTAATACAATCCTGGGTTGTATAAACAGAGGCATAGAATCAAGATCATGCAAAGTATTTGTCAGAATCCAATTATATTTTATTTCTAGCTATCTACTCTGAGAAAACCCAATTCTTACTCTCTTTTGGATTCTGTCATACTACAAAGGGGGGGGGAGTAAACACGGGTGTTTATGACTGGCATTCCCCCTATCAACTACAAAGTAACATCCTCTGTGGATTCCCTTCAAGAGTACTAACCATAACAATGCGGCCATCAGCCTTTGATCTCACTCCCTATGAAGCCTCCTTTTACCGGCAGCAAGGAAAAAAAGGGGGGGGGAGATTGCAATGGGATCCGATGGATTTAACACCCAGCCATCTGCCAATTTGAATTGACCGGAAGGAATGTGGAGTGGGGTTGCCTGGGAACACTTTAAAACATTGAATGGTCAGTAGGGTCCCTCAGATCCTGTCTAGCATGCCTTCAGTCAGTTTTTCTTAATAAAGATTCCTGTTGGAAGAACCGTTCCAAGAGTTCTGTCTTCTTAAGATGTAAATTGAGGTGGGTCCTTACATTAGACAGGATCTGAGGGACGAATGGTACGTCCTGGCAGAGGAAGCAGATATGGACCTACTGAAGAGGCACCGTCAAGGAAAACAATGGAGCCGCTCATCGCCTGAACTGACGCGCGAACCAGCGAAGCCATCGGCTATGGCCAAGAAGCAATGGGCTGTTTCAAATGCAGGAGAGAAGGGCATTGGGCTGTAGAATGCCGCTCAAAAACCCCCCAGCACAACCCAGACAGATCACTGTCCAGCAAATCTGGGAAGTCCCCACCTAAGTCAAAAGAATCTGCCATGAGAGGGATAGAGGCTGTGGAATCCCCTACCTCCACCCATCGTGGGGAAAGAGCTCCAGCCTACACCGCAGGGCCGGTGGACGCCCCCGATGACAGCTCGGAGGGCGAACCACTGGTAAGTGGATCCATCCCACCCATCCTCAAGACAGTGACTATATTAGCCTCCTCCATGCCCGAAGCTGTCAAAGTGAAAGCCTTGATAGACTCTGGCTGCACCCGCTGCCTAATTAGCCCGACACTAGTGGGAAATTTGGGCATTCCGGTGAGGAGGCTGGAACAACCAATCTCATTTGGCCAATTAGAGGGGTCCATAGCAGGGGGGGGTGCCAGCTACCCTAGCCACATTACCAATCCACCTATCCCTGGGAAATCATGAGGAAGACATAACGTTTGTAGTGACCCCAGGCATGGAATGCCCGATGATCCTAGGGCTGGAATGGTTAACAAAATGGAACCCCTGGGTAAATTGGAGGACGAAAGAAATCAATTTCCTGAAAGAGGACCCTACAGACTTAAAACCCCAAGGGGATCTACCAAAATTAAAAACGGAAATAGCGTCCATGGGTGAAGAAAAGGGGCTACCAGAAATACCAGAGGAATACAGAGATCTGGCTGAAGTTTTCAGCGAGGAGAGGGCGGATGAGCTTCCCCCCCACCGACCCACGGACTGTGCCATAGAATTCAAGCCCGGGGCAAAACTCCCGAAGCCCAGATTATACTCCATGAGCCCAAAGGAGAAGGAGGAAATGGAGAGATTTATAAAGAAAAACCTAGAAAGGGAGTTCATTGAACCAGCCAAGCCTAAGGTGGCCACTCCGGTCCTCTTTAGAGAGAAGAAGGATGGCTCTCTACGCTTATGCGTGGACTACCGGCTTCTGAATGCAATCAGTGAAAGCAACCTATACCCGCTACCCCTCATGAAGGACGTTATCACACCTCTCGAAAGGAAATTTTTTTACTATAGATCTAAGGGAAGCGTATTACTGCATGAGAATTAGGGAAGGAGATGAATGGAAAACTGCATTTAACTGCCCAATGGGGTGCTACAAATTCAAAGTTTTGCCTTTTGGATTACAAGGGGCCCCCGCAGTATTTATGCAATTTATCAATGAGGTACTAAGGGAGCACCTATTTAAGGGGATCCTGGTTTATTTAGATGACATCCTTATCTTCACCGAATCAAAAGAGGAACATGTCAACCTAGTCAGAGCGGTTTTAAAGAATCTGCGAGCCGCCCACCTATATGCCAAATTATCAAAATGCGAATTTCACCAGGAAAGAATAGACTACCTAGGTTACCGCATATCCCCACAAGGCATTGAAATGGACCCAGAAAAGGTCAGGGCAGTATTAGAATGGGCACCACCTTGCACAAGAAAGCAACTGCAAAGTTTCCTGGGTTTTGCAAACTTTTACCGCCAATTCATCCCCTCATTTGCCCAGATAGCCCTGCCCCTCACAAACTTACTAAAAACGAAGGGAGAAACCTCAGTGAAACCTAGCCAGCCACTAAAATGGACAATGGAATGCCAAGCAGCATTTGAGAGACTACCAGAGCCCAAGTTAAATTAAAACCACAGCTGGATAGCCAGACCGGAATTGAATTCCGGAAAAGTTTGGAAACAGATGAATGGTTCCAGAAAAATAAACACGTGTGCACAATGAAAGACGGACTGCCTTGGGTGGGAGAGAAGTTATATATACCGACCACCCAAAGGATCACATCCATGCAACTTTGCCACGACACAAAATCAGCAGGGCATTTTGGATTTGTAAAAACATTGCACTTAATTAAATGGCAATTTTGGTGGCCATCCATGAAAAAAGACATAGAAAGTTACGTGGCCAGCTGTCCAAAGTGTGCAACTGCAAAAAGGTTGCAAGGGAAATCGCCAGGACTGTTACAAACAGTGGCAAATCCCTCAGCCCCCTGGAAGGAAATAGCCATGGATTTTATAGTGGAATTACCAGAAAGCAATGGGAATACTGTCATTTGGACGGTCACGGACCTATTTTCCAAACAGGTTCACTTTATTCCTTGCCAAAAGATCCCCACCACAAAAGCTTTAGCGAAACTTTTCGTGCAACATATTTACAGATTGCATGGGGCACCCCAACGCATCATATCTGATAGGGGAGTGCAATTTACATCTGCATTTTGGAAGGAATTTCTATCCCTTTTAGGGACCACCCAGGGACTGACGTCTAGCCATTATCCTCAGGGAAAAGGTCAATCAGAAAAATGTAACGCAGTACTTGAGCAATATTTAAGATGTTTTCTTAATTTCCAGCAATCAGATTGGACGGACCTGTTGCCTTTCGCAGAGGTTGCCTACAATAATGCAGTCCACTCCAGCACAGGTTACACTCCTTTTCAAATAGCTACCGGTCAAAGTTTCAACCCCATGCCAGAACTAACCCCAAAAGAACCGGCAATCCCCTCTCTTATTTTTAAGGGGAGCCGGATGTCAGAATCCAATTATATCTTATTTCTAGCTATCTACTCTGAGAAAACCCAATTCTTACTCTCTTTTGGATTCTGTCATACTACAAAGGGGGGGGGGAGTAAACATGGATGTTTATGACTGACATTCCTACTATCAACTACAAAGGAACATCCCCTGTGGATTCCCTCTGTGGAGTACTAACAATAACAATGCGGCCATCAGCCTTTGATCTCACTCCCTATGAAGCCTCCTTTTACCGGCAGCAAGGAAAAAGGGGGGGAAGATTGCAACATTTGAGATGCAATGATTTAACACCCAGCCATCTGCCAATTTGAATTGACCGGAAGGAATGTGGGATGGGACTGCCTGGGAACACTTTAAAACATTGAATGGTCAATGGGGTTCCTCAAATCCTGTCTAGCATGCCTTCAGTCAGTTTTTCTTAATAAAGATTCCTGTTGGAAGAACCGTTCCAAGAGTTCTGTCTTCTTAAGATGTAAATTGAGGTGGGTCCTTACACTGTCTTCCTATGTTGTCTCTGCCACTGTGGTCCCGTATTTCTCACCTGCCTCAAAAGCTGCCATCCCAATCAGAGGAAACCAAGTAACCGGACAGCACTCATAATGGTCCAGATAGACAAAGATTTCCATGTTTACCCAGACACCACCTTAGATTGGGCTGAGGGCGAGATAATCCACCCGCATTATCTGCCCCAGCCCAAAGCGGGGGAATTGTTGGAAGAACCACCTAGACAAAAATCCCATATTCTCACTCCCCATTAGGAAAACATACAAACACACTTTTTCTGAAAAAGCCTTCCACTGAAATCCTGGGCATGCCACCAAGAACAATGGGGAAAACTCAGATAGCAAAGCCATCAAGAATTGCCTGCCTTGCCCCTGATGGGATTAACTCCCAAAATAGAATCAGGACAAAGGGAACATCCCTGAGGGGAACTACTTGCCCTGCCCCTGACAGGATTAAGCCCCCCAAAATAGAAACTGGACAAAGGAGATACCACTTAGGACAAAGAAAAGAACATCAAGCAACCATTAAAGACACAAATGAAAGAGCCAGCCCACCCACAGCCCCAGGGTAGAAAAAGCATATAAAAAGCCACACATGGGACCAGAGGGTCACCTTGCAAGGCAGGAACGCTGAAGTCACTCCACTGTTGCCTTATTGCCTTCCTGAAATAAAGATCTGCTTTGCGGTAGCTGCTGTCCTCAAATTCCTTCATCGTCTGCTTTCCCCAGCTGGAAGCGAACCGGGAAATTCTTCTGACACTGCTACCATGTCATAAGGCAGGTTTTGGTTGCAGCTGGTGTTATTAGTAGGTTATTGCCTAATACATTTACAACCCTTTTTCAGATTTTTATTTCTTTTTGAACAGCTGAATACATCAGGAAACTAGGAGCAGAACTGTTTATGGGCTCATTTCAGAGTGTGTGAGTACTGCAGTATGCATTCATGCTTATTCTTCCTTCTTTTTTTTACTTTACAGAGTTTATATGTGCTAAAAGCTCTGACTATCCATATGTGATATTATAACTTCTACAAAAGGAGGGTGCAACATTACCAGAAATTCATCAGTGCAAAATCAGTCACAGTATTGTTTATTTTCAGTAATAAACTGAAAATATTCTCCAAAAATCTGTAGACTCTCCATCTTGTTACTAGTATAGATTTTTAAATTTAAATAGTAAAACAAATGAAACAAATGAAATAAGTAGGTGTTGCAACAGAAAATAGAGTGAATCTTTTAAATGAGTCCATAATAACACCACCATGTCAAACATTTAATATATAGCAATCACTTTTTTTTCTAGGACTAAATTTAATTCTCTACTACTTAAAATGCTATTTCAAAGGCATCTCCTATGTGATTTATTTTTGTTCATGTTGGGAAGCTGCTGTTGACTTTCAGTTTATATTATTCTTCTGTGATTGGGGATATGAAATATTGATTTATAATTCTCTTACTAATCATATATCCTATGTTTGATAAACTGCTCAATTTTTGGTTGCTAGCTTGGATTTATGACCACAATAAAGAAAGAAAATCTGTACTGTTGCTGTTTAATGTCAGGAAGACTTTCTCTGTGCACTGCTCAGTCTACATATTAGGTTCACATATCTTGGAAAAGGATATTTAAAATGTTATTTTGAAACAAGTGATGAAGTGATTTATCACTTGTAAAATTAAGCAGTGTATATGCTGGGGAAAAGGGGGAATTACCTACACACAATAATTAAACAGGACGTAGTTAGTATAGTGCTAACTTGTGCTTGTGAAGAGGGCCCATAAACTGCTCAGTATCTGTCTGTTCTTATTTGTTTTCCCTTACAATCTTGTTTCTTTCTTATGTTTCTCTTTTTCAGTTCCTTGTTCCAGAACTGCAATCTCCAAGTTCTGGCCATGCAAATTGCAATTAGCTGCCTCATTCCCTTATCTATATAGAATGATGGATGGTATTTAAAAGAGTTTAAAGACATTGGTAGGTTGGACCTGCTGATCCCATTAAAGTGCTGCCACTTACCTATAACTCCTACATCACTTAGCACCTAGTTATGTGCAGGACCTCATTCTCCCACTGGAAGTGGAGCCTGTTTCAGCCTGTTCAATCTACCTAGGAAAAACTAGCACTTTAGGGATGAGGGGAGTCTCTGCAGAACTACTCTTGGATGGTGGTGGCTCTTGGTAGTGGTGGTGCTGGTCTTTGAAATGGCTTTCCAGTGGACATTTGGTTGCCACCCATGATGACTGTCTTCCAGAGTACTAAAAAATTTTTTTTGAAGGTGTTTGGCCTTGATTCTCTATCAGTTTGATTATAGTTCGGTTTGGTGAATTTTAATTCTATGTTTTCATTAGTTTATGGACTTTTACTTTTATACTTATTGGTTGTGGAATTTATTTTCTTGTATAGTTTAGGAGTCGTTTAATGTGATAAATAAGTCTTGTCAGTTCCTAAGAGAAAACTTGCTTCATTTTTAATAATGGGTATATGGACACTTGGTCATGTCCAAGGTGTTATTTTAAATACATATGGTTGTTGTGTTTGGTTTGTCTTACCATTAATATTTGCTGGTTTGGCTGTTAACTTGTGAACTAATTTCACTGCATTTGAATGAGTCGAACTGATAACCATGAGTTGTTTTGTTATTCTGTTTTTGTGTTTGTGTTTTAACAGGTTCTCCCAGGCACCTCCTGGAAACTGCCTAAATCCATTTTAAATTTTACATCAATTGAGCTGCTCCATGCACTTGATGGAGTGAATTATAGCTCATGAAAACTCATGTTTTTAATTAAATTTCTTAATCTGAAAAGCTGCTACCAGATTCCTTTTGCTATTTGGACATATAAACAACACCTCTCTTTTCCATTTAGATGGAAAGGTATAAGAGTGGAAATGAGTTTAAATTTTCCAATTTGAAGGAGAGGCAGGATTGCACAATTTGGCAGTAAGTTACTGACAATGTGGAAAAGAAAAGATTCCCCAATGAAATGAGAATCTTGGGCATATGCTTAAGGCATCAACTTTGTCTCGTAAAACACCCAGCTCTCCTGCAATACAAAAAAAGAAAAAAATATTCACATTCTTGGCCCCCTCACTCTGGAGATGAACTCTGGGTCACAACAGATGTACTAGTAGGTTATTATATAAATCTGGCAGCAACTGTTGCATGTTTATAGCCAATTAATTTAAATGCACATAATTTCATATAACAAAACTGCAATTAAAACAAAACTTTGGAGGATTCAGACTGTTTCATTTATTGAAAGAAACAATCATTTTATTTTTTATTTCCTAATCTATGAGCATTCCACAGCTGAAACAGCTTTAGAAGGCAAACAAGTGTCCTTCAAGCCATCATCAATTATTCAAAGTTGATTCACCAGCCAATTGAAAACATTAAAGTTTGCAATAATAAAATTGATATATTATAACCAAGTATTTCCTTGGGAAAAATATTGTGCATTAATATTGAGCACCATTTTATGCAATCATGATTTATCATTTACATTCTTTCATACCATTTACATTCTTTCATACTGTAAGCATTTAAAGCGCACAGTGGAATGAGAGGACGCAGCCTTAATGGCAACTCTGAAACCAGGGCTGTCCTTCCAGGAAACACATTTCAACAACTGTGTTGCCTTTTTCAAGGAACTGAATAAATGTTTAATGACTGTTATAGGTGAAGCCCAGATAGCAGAGTGGGAAGGAATCTCAAGGTAAATTTAATGGAAAGTCTGCTTTGACTAATATTGAGTTTGGACAGTAGCTGCTGGCTAGGACCATAGATATAGTCCAGGCTCTTTGTTTTGCATTAATGGAATGTTGGTTTGATTCAGAAAAGGGAGGTGAGAATGCTAACCTGCTACAGAAAAGATTTTTGAGTCCTGGGAAAATAGACAGAGCAAGCAAACAACTCTCCCTTGATTATATTAGATATATGTTCAAGTAAAGAGGGCTCTGATTGGTTTTTAATGTTCTATTACAGGGGTGTCAAACTGCCGGCCCGCAGGCTGGATGCGTCACGTGGAAGTCATACCTACCCCAGCTCCGGCAAGGTGAAAAAAGTCAATATACGTGGCGACACGTCATGTGATGCGGCGAGTTTGACACCCCTGTTCTATTACAACAACTAATCTCATTAAAGTATATTCCAAGATTTTTATTTTCTGACTTTAACTGCTGTGAAAGGCAGCATGGACCAGGGAGGTCACATTGTGGGAAATGGTGTGTTGAAGTTGAGGGGTAGGCTTAACATTATCATGTTACCAGGGAGTAATTCAGGTGAGCTACTGTTGGTCTTGGTGTGTTGTATTCATTGTGCTCAGCCCTTACTGTCAAGTCATGAAACTATTGCTCTCCCAGGTTTTTGTTGTTGCTACTGAATGTCAGGCGGGCTTGTGATCCATGGTCCTAGTAGATGAAAGGAACAATCTCATATATATTACAACCTGGATGGCCAAAGTTGAAATGTGTCCACTTGCGTTAAAGTGTGACTATAATAGTCAGGAAAACTCTGATAGTTTTCAGAGATGCTGCTCCAGATAACCAGTTATGAAACTCTGTTAATAAGGCTGGGCTCTAGGGATCAGATAGAACTGTTTTTATTGTACTAGCTTCTCTACTACATCAGAGCTCTCTGACTTAAGATGCTTAAGATACAGTATTGATTTGGTGGTGTAATTTCCTACACTGATAGTATTGGGATCTTTAATCAATTTTCTCTGGATACGGGTTCAGGGTTAGATTGTGAGTTCATGGCCCTCAGGGCAACTATAGAGTACCCCAAATTGTTGTGGGCCTGATTCACATTAGACCCTATTTGTTTCCCTGCAGGGCAGTAGAAATATGGTCTGGAGTTGTGGATGTTGACCAGATCTTTGTTATGGACATGTTAGTCTCTGTTACTTTGGAGAAAATATCAAGTTAATCAGTCTACTCTAGATAGCTGATGGACCCTTCTGGATGTCAAAGGAAATATATGGCCATTCCTGAGCCTGTGTTATATGGTTCTACTAAGGCATTCACTGCTGCCTAGAATGAGGGGGCAGCTATGGTCATCTGATCCTTCCTATGCATATTGTCTGTGCCCATAGATCCCAGAGACCTCTCACATTTTTAGAGGAAGTCTGGGAGGCAGAGTGAAAGAAGAAATGCCTAGAGTGTTGCTAGAGAAAGATGAAGAGTGAATCCAACTGCACATGGGTCTTAAAAATTACCTTGTATTTCTAACAGTGACAAAATATAAACATTTTCTATACATAGCTATCTAGAAGCCCTGACCCCATCCTTCCAGAGGAACACCTGCAAGGTCATTGTAAAGATTATCTACTGTTGTGATTCCTCACCAGCCAGTGGATCTGGCAGCCGAGTCTGAGGACTCAGATGAGGAGGAGGAGCCTGGAGTGACATTGGAGTCTGAGAAAGGCTCTGAAACACGTTATCTATTACAAACATAAGTTTCTTCAAATTAAACTCATCAGCCTTATGCTGTTAAGTCACAAATATCATAGTTCTCCATTTAATACACAAAGGAACAGCTTAGAAATTTCATATTCATACTTTTGCTTTTGAAAAACATTTTCAGTCATTGCCTATCAGACATTTCACATAAATTACTGCCTTTATAGAACTTGCTTCTCCTCCTAAACTCTCAAAACAAAGCTTAATTATAAAACTCAAAAAGAAAGTCAATTGGGGAAAAAAACCTTCAAAAATGAAGCAATCAGATTTTAATTTAATAAGCTAGCAGAATGGGACTTGAATGTTTAAAGCAGACCCCTATAGAAAGGTGCAGCAAATACTGAAAATGTTAAGATTATTTTAACCTATTCTGAAAAAGCACTTTGTTTAGAGAGAAGGTATTTTCTTTTAACATGGGCAGCATAAGAGGATATGAGGCTATCCCTTTTGCAGACCAACCATCAATAGATACGAGGGGCTGCCTTTTAATTTTCATAGCCTTTTCTTGTTTGCATAGCAAGTCTCCCTGGATTCCCATAGAATGTTTCCCAAACTTGACAACTTTAAGATGTAAGAACTTCAACTTTAAGTAATTCTTAAAGTTGTCAAGTTTGGGAAACATTGTTCTATGGGAATCCAGGGAGACTGGGAGCTGGGAAATTCTGGGAGTTGAAGTCTGTAGGTTTTAAAGTAGCCAAGGTTGAGAAGGATGAGTGGGACCAAACAAGCTTTCCCATTTTTTCTTATTCTTTTTTTTTTATTTTAATTTTCCCTTTTTCACTTTACAATTTACAAAACAAAATACATTTTTTTCTTCCTTAAGAAAGGAAGTGTCCTCTATTTCTTACATTTATTTACAGTTGGTTACATAGCTTTCCTACTTTTTTGTTCTTTGATCTAACCAAACATAGCACTTGTTCCATATCTCGTAATATTCTGTTGCTTCCTTATCCTTTATTTCTAAAGTAAGCTTGTACATTTCAGCACATTCTAGTATCTTATAAATGATCATGTCATTTGGTGGTACATTCTCACATTTCCAACACTGCGCATATGCAAAGCGTGCTGCTGTTATTATGTGTACAATGATGTATCGAAGTTGTTTTTTTATCTTTGGATTAATTATAGCTAATAAAAATAGCTCCGGTTTAAATTCAATTTGTTCTTTGGTTATCTCTTGTATCCATCCCCTTATCTGTTCCCAGTAGGTCTTTGCCTTTGGACATTGCCACCACATATGGTAAAATGTTCCCTCTTTGTTTTTGCATTTCCAACAGTCTGGGTTCATGTTTTTATACATCTTTGCCAATCTCGCTGGTGCTAAATGCCATCTATGAAGCATTTTATATTGGTTTTCCTTATACTAATATTTCTTATTCTTGGTGATGTCAGTATATGTGTTTCCTTGATTCAGGGAGTTATGCAGAGCAGCCTTGGCAGGCTAAGATTTGAATTTACCCAACTTACATTACATATTCCAGGACTCCTTGAATGGGTTCCTAACTCCCAGAAAGTGCTAGATATACTGTAAGTCAGTGTATTTAGGTAATTTAAAGCTTTTATCATGTCAAGAGTTATGCATAAGACGTAATTCTGTAACATGTTGAACAGCAACATGTTTACTAAAAATCTATTTGCATATTTTTAACCTTCTTTGCATGAAGTCATTGTCATTGTCTTGTTGGCATCTGAAACACTTGAATTATAAGAAAATATTAATTTCAGTCTTGATCAGAAAGAGCTTTTAGTATTTCCTGATCTTCAGAAACTTATTGATCGGTGTTGATATTGGATATTGGATCTAGACAATAATTTTACTGCCTATTCCCAGTGAGTAACATTAACAGAAATGTCTTGGTTTGGATTCTTTTCTGAATGTTCTATAGCCCAGTCAGGCAAAATAAAAAAATCAAATCACTTCATTACTCCAAGTCATCTAAATAACATATTAAGAATTTAAGTATATCATAGAAATATTATTGTACTGAAATTATAAATTGTATTAAAAGTAAGAAGATGAAGTTAATAAAAAGAAAATCAATTCAAGCTACAGTAAGAATTTGTATTTCTCATTTTAGTATATTTGAAGAGTGAATTTTAGACCTAACATTCAAATTTCATGTATTTGAGTGATTTATTTATCTAGAGCTCTAAAGAACAGAAAATAGAGAAACCTTTTTTTCTAGGCTGTGCTACCTCAGATTACAATGTAGCTAAATGCTCTCTTGACTATCAGAAACAGACTAGGAAGCTAATACAAAGTATGGGTTTGACCATTTTTTTCAGGCAACTTGTTTTATGAGTGCAGGGACTTTTTAAATGAACATCTATCATTCTTGAAAAATATATGAATCAACAATTTCCCTTCACTCTTCTCTCTCCAAAATTGTATGAAGCCTGCTGCTATCACTCTCTCACTTTTATCCAAAAATAAAAATAGAAAGTCAGCCACAAATTATATGCTACATATATTGAAGGACATTGTCTCTGTTTTTAGGTGATCATTCTAAATGATGTTAGAAAAGGCTCTCATCCAAATCTTGGGGAAGGTAATTAGTTGATAGGTAATAACATGTCCTATTTTGTTGATGGCTACCTACTATTTGAAGGGCTATCAAAAGACAATCCTCCACCTGTAGCTATCTTTTATTGGACTGTGCATTTCCAGTTTGGTTTAAAGGTAAAAAATCCTAACAAGAGAGAGAAGGGATCTTGAAGTTGTTAATCAAGACTAACAATTAGACAGCCAACTGATGCTGCCAAAGTAATTTTCACTATATTGAAATGTATTCTATTTCTACATAAAGTATAACCTTGATATCAAATTAGCAAGTGCATATTTTATGTATATTTGCTCCTTCCTTTGTTCATCCTCTGTTGATATATTGGTGATGCAATAGACACATTGATTTTGAACTTTGCTGATTTAAGATTTAGCTTAAAAAACTAAATAGAGTTGAAGTCTCCTCTTTTCTCATGGCATTACAGAGGAGGAGACTTTATAGACTAATGAGGGAAGTATGACTTTAACAGTTCTATAGCCTTTGTTCCATATCATAAACCTCCCTACATTCCTAATTGGTTTTTTTTCTCTTATTTTTTTGGAAATAATTTATTTTTTCTTTCTACAGTTTAGAACAAACTGGCAACATCATGGCAACATTGAATACAGCCTGCTAGACATATCTAACAACATAGACCCTAATTTAATGTGCTTACGTAGGATAGTCATAAATTTCATTCCTACTGCAATTGCTATGTTAACGGGACAGCACAAATGTTCCTTAGATTAATTTAAAATCTAGTTTCTGATGTCTTTTAGCATCCTGTTAGCTATAGTCAAGATCTTGGTTTCTTTGCTCTATTGACCAATGTAATCCTTGAAAATTGATTGGGATTCCAAATCTCTGAAATCTGGGTCTTTGTGTATGAAACATACATTTCTGATTATGGCTGTTGTTGTTTTTTTATAATATTTTTTATTAATTTTCTGTATTTACAATTCATAACTGCTTAATAAACAACGTGTTGTCTGGGTCCAATTTGCTTAATAATACACATTAAGATCCTAGTTTGCTTACATTTCCAACAGTTACTAGACATGTTTTTGAACATTTTTGCTAATCTCGCAGGTGTTAGATGCCATCTATAAAACATTTTAGATAAGTTTTCTTTATAAGCAGTTGCCATTGTCAATTTCTAGTTTCTTTCGCATAGATTTTGCCATTTTTCTAATTCTATATTGTGCCCAAAATTTTTTGCCCATATTATCATTGTTTCTTTCACTTGTTCATCTTCCATTTTTAGGTTTAATAGAAAATTATCCAGTTTCTTAATCAGTTTTTCATCTGATGTCAACAATACCTGATCAAACATTGTCTGGTCTTTATAGAAACCATGTATTTTAGCATCTTTCTCATATCTCAGTTGCATTTGCAATAGAGGCCACCATGATAAGACCTGATCTTCCAACTCTTGATTAGATTTTAGTTTCCCTTCAGTATTCAAAATATCTTTATAAGTTACAATTTTCTCAAGGTTAATTAGATTTGGGTGAACAAAAGCTTCCATTGTTGAAAGCCATCCTGGTATTTTCATGTAGGTTTTAGCTTTTATCTTTTCCCATACTAAAAATAATGCATTTCTTACATAATGATTTTGGAAGTATCTATGAATTTTATTTTTCCCATACCATAAAAAACAATGCCATCCAAGTTGTAGGTCATGCCCTTCTAAGTATAATAATCTTTTATGCCTAAGAGTTATTCATTCTTTTAGCCATGTTAAAGCACATGCTTGGTAATATGAAACCCAATCCAGTAGTCCAAATCCTCCATTTTCTTTAAATTCTTGTAACATTTTCACTCTGATTCTAGCTTTTTCCCCTTGCCAAATAAATTTCAAAATCAATGTATTTAACTCGTCAAAAAATAATTCTCTATTTTTATAGATAGTTTGAAATAGGAACAGTAGTTTTGGTAAAATATTCGTTTTCACTGTAGCTATTCTGATAATTGATAATTGATAATTGATAATTGTAAGTTTTTCCATTTTTCCAAATCCAGTTTTATTTGCTTTAATAATTTTGTATAGATGTCTTCTTTTATTGTTGCGCATCTTGCTGTCAGATATATTCCCACGTATTTAACTTTCTTCACTATCTGGAGACCTATTTTTTCTGACAGTTGTTTTTTTTTAATTTATCTGTAAGATTCTTCACTATAACTAGTTTTTTCTCTATTTATCTTCAATCCTGCTACTTCTCCAAATTCTTCTATCCTTTTCAGTAGTTTGGGACTTGTCTCCAATGGTTCCTCTAGTATAAATACCAAATTGTCCGCAAACTCTTGCAGTTTATATTTTTCATCTTTTATCTCCATTCCTTTTATTTCTGGATCCTGTCTAATGTTTCTATTCAGCACTTCCAAATAACAAAGGGGATAGTGGATACCCTTGTCTTGTGCCTTTTCTTATATTAAAATTCTCTGTAAAGTCCCCGTTTACAATTACTTTTGCTGTTTCTCTATAGTATATTGTCTTGATTATATTTATAAATTTTTCTCCAAAGTCCATACAATTTACTTTATCAAAGGCTTTCTGTGTGTCTAAGAAAATTAGCGCTATTTGTTTTCCTGGATGCATTTCATAATACTCCAGTGTATCCAAAATAATTCTTATTTTTTATTTGTCTTTTAGGTAAAAATCCATTTTGATCTGAATGAATAAATTCAATCAAAAATCTTTTCAGTCTCTGCTATTATTGAGGCAAAAAATTTATAAACTGCATGTAATAATATTGGTCTGTAGTTCTTTATTTGTGTCAAATCTGAGTCCTCTTTTGGTATTAGAGTTATATTAGCTTCTCTCCAAGTGTTTCGTAATTTAGTAAACTTCTTTCAATGGTAAGCTTAATATATCTTGTAGAGATTTATAAAACTCTGCACGTAACTCATCTGGTCCTGGAGTCTTATCATTTTTTTGTGTTTTTACAGCCTCCATCAATTCCATCGTTGTTATTTTTTCATCTAACATTTTTTTAAAGTTCTCTGAGATTTTGGGTAGTTTAGCTTTTTCCATATATTGCATTATTTTTTCTTGGGAAATTTCTTCTGTATCATACAGTTTTTCATAAAATTCTTTAACTATTTTTTTTATTGTGTCATTTTGAAATTGTAGACAACTTTTCTCATTTTGTAGTTTATTTATCAGTTTCTTCTCTCTTTCTTTTTTCAATCTATAAGGTAACCATCTACCCGGCTTGTTAGCATTTTTTAAAAAGTGTTTTTTGTTCTTTTAATTTGTTGGGCCAATTCTTCAACATCTACTAAGTTTAATTTGTGTTTTATTATCTCCATTTGTCTTTTAAGAGCTTTCTTTTGTGGCTCTATTTGTAGTTCTAATTCCAATTTTTTTAATTCCTCCTTTAGCCTCATTTGTTGTTGTCTTTTTTCCTTGTTTTTTTTTTGCCATATAGGTTATGGCTAGTCCTCTGAAGTATGCTTTGGCTGTATCCCACACATTTTGGAGTGATGTCTCTTCTTTCTTATTTTCTTTGAAGAAGAATTCCATTTCCTTTACTGCTGCTTGTATAAATTCTTTCTCTTTTAGTAAAGATTGATTCAGTGTCCATCTTATTTTTTTCTTTATATATATTGGTTTCTATCTCAAACTCATGTATATTTATTCTTAGTTCAGGAAACATCCATATCATGTCAATTATACACCATGATTTATGCCTATTCGAATAAAATGTGTATTGGGATTTTTTGGGATTTGTTTCTCTTCACATATCCTGTATGCAAATTTCTTCTGCCATTTTAAAAAATGCCTTAGGTAATATCTTTCTTCCCCTTTTCCCTATTTTACTACTTCTATAGTTTAAATTTCCATCTACAATTGCATTGAAGTCTCCTACTAAGCAAATATTTTGATATTCCATTTCCACTATTTTCTTGTGCAACTTTTGGTAAAATTCTTCTTGTTTGTTATTTGGTACATATATTGCTACCATCAGTATTGGTTTTTGGTTTATCAGTATTTCCACCATTAAAATCCTTCTGGTTCGCGTCGTGGCGTCACAGGCAAGAGAAAAGCAGGATTCTGCTTCTCATGGCTGATTTCTCCCTGCCAGGGGCCCTAAAAGGATCTAAAGTCACCCCAGAGAGGCGATGAAGAAGGAGGGAACCCTCATTGATCATGGAAAGATGGTGATCGATCTGTTTGATCTGAGGAAAGCCCTCTAAACCGGCAGGGGAAAGACGAGCTACATTCACATGGTGAGCCAGAAGCTACTGATAATCAAAGAAAGAAAGTGTTATTTAGCAAATTGTGACCATCGTGTTTGGAACTGGGTGAGACTGTTTTTCCTTTTTCTACTATTTGGCAACTGAGTCCCTGGGAAAAATAAATTCCTCCAAAGCAAAAAAACCCCAGACGTGAGAGGGAAGGGGATTTTTGTACCTTCCCTCCAGAGAAACAAAAGCAGCGATTTAATCCTTGTTTTGGGGAACAGAAACAGAGAAGAATACAACATTAAATTGGAAATAATATAAAGACATAGTTTTGACAAACTTCGCAATTTAGAGAATTCTTAAAACTTTTTTGAAAAAAGATTGGGTGAAATTTAAGAACTAAACTTTGTTTTAAGTGTGGAAGATGGATACCTAATGACATCTAGTGGTGGAAGAGAGGCATAGAACTTAAATTTATTATGTCTGGAGTGAACTTGGCATGAAGCCCAGACATAGATAATAAGTCAGTCTCTTTGATGTTTCTAGAGCTCTGCAGAAAGCAGCTGGAAATAGAGAAAAACACTTTGGGTTGTTCTTTGCATGGTGGGAGCTACAGATTGTTTTGAAACTTGCTGACCTTCTTGGATTACAAACATCGATTGACTTTTAACTACAAGAATTATTTAGAGACAGAAGATAAGTTGCCTTTGGATTATCTCTGCCTGAGGGAAACCTACGGATTGGCTTTAGAACAGCTGGACATTTTGGATTACAAAAATTGGTTGATTGACATTTTTTTGGATTTTTGGATAGAAGAGCTGTAGTAGACTTTGTAATTTCTTTTTGGGACTTGGTGTTGACTGACAAAGGTGGACTACAAAATTTTTTGTTAGTGGTGGATCTATATTTTGGAATCAATTGGATTATAAAGACTACATACAAAGACTATAAGAATTATATGAGATGATTGTAAACCCAAATTTAAACTTATTGCTGTATTGATTATAAGATTGGTTGTTGTGGATAAGGCTGGCATCCAGGGAACATAATAGATTTGACAGAACATTTGGAGGGTGGGAATAAAAATGAGTGTTTCAAACTTAGCTAAAATTGGCAAAAAACCATCCTCAGCACCTTCTTCTGGAACCGAGCCCTATATATCAGAGATCAATAGAATCAATGCTACAAGAAAAAGCTAACAGTGCCCAGAAGGAAATGCAGGCCACATTGCAATTAATTCAAGAGGCAATTGCCTCACATAAAGAAGATACAAGAAAAAACCATGTGACAAAAGGCAATTTGGATAAGATAAATGAGCAAATTTATAATTTAAACTTTCAAGTAGAAAATTTTCAGCAAATGATCACAAAGAATGAACAAAGAGTTCAGAAAATAGAAGACAAATCAGAGGAAACTGATCAAAGGATGGAAATAAAAGAAGAATACAAAAGGCCAAAACAGGCAAATAAAAACTTGGAAGACTCAGTGGCAGTACTGGAAATGGAAAAGGCATCCCATTTCCTAAGATTCCAGAATATACCTGAAGACAAAGAAGAAGATCTTCCAGAACTGATTATAGAGCTCTTAGCAGAAGCGTTAGAAATTGGGAAACAAGAAATAGAAGGAGAAATCGATCAAATATTTAGAATTAACTCAAGCTATGCAAGGAGATACAAAGTACCTAGGGAGGTACATGTTAGATTCGTAAAGAAATCGATAAGGGATGAGATATTGAGAAGAGCGAGAGATGATCCACTGTGATATAGAGAAAAGGAAATTGTAGTTTTGAAACAGATCCCTAGAAGGATAAGAGACTCACAAAAACAATATCAATTTTTGACTACTAAACTAATTGAAAAAGGAGTGAATTTCAGATGGCTGGTTCTGGAGGGAATCTTAATCAACTGGGACACTAAAAGATATAGATTGGACTCCAAATTTAAGGCAACAGAATTCTATGACAGACATGTAACTTTCTTTGAGGAAAAGAGTCCGGAATCCCAAGCAGATAGTGAATTTAGAAAACAGAAAGAGGCGGCAACAGAGGAGGTGGCTACACAAAGAGAAGAAGAGATAGAAAATACAGAGCAAGAAGGAGGGGCAATGGCAAGTGAATAGAGACAGACAAGAACTACTAGGAGAATAAAACCTAAATATAAGTAAAGAAGATGGAAAAGGAAAGTGGGATTCTCTCAATGAACATAAATGGGTTGAACTCTCCCTCAAAAATGACATGCACTGCTATCAGTCAGCAGTGCATGTCATTACTGGAGCAGAAACTATCATTCTACTAATGGTATCACTAAAATAACACATTAGGATGATATTGTTTTCTTATGGGAGATATCCATACATCTCCCACAAATAATTACATTACAGGCAATCCTCTTATACCATTGGTTTTGCTTAGATGCTTTGCCAGTAATACTAATTATTGAAAAATCCCATTAGCCAGTTGTCTTAAATCAAGATTTCAAAGCAGTCAAGACTACTACCAGTTAGACTAAAATTGTTTAAAACTTGAATATTGAAAACAAACAGGGGACAGGAAAGGTTTATAAAATTGAGAGAACTACAAGTGATTCTATTAAGGAGAAAATGTGGGCGAGTTCCCTCAGTAACATTGGGAATTAGGAGCTGTATCTATGACATGCCAGAATTATAATGTTCTAAACCAAAATCTATTTAGAGTATCATTAACATATCAAAAAACATCCCTCCCCCAATTACTGACCTTCAGTATAACTGTCTCTATTATATGATTTGCAATTATAACAAAAATTGTGAAGAAATTATGTCATTTCAGCGACTATAGCTGCTGAACTGGGTATCTGTTCAAGCTTCTTTTTGTGAATCATGGAAGCTGTGTTCTGAAATCAGGTGCAGTAAGAAGTTGCCTTAAATCAGAAACATACACTATTAGTTCACCTAGCTCTTTATCATTTGCTGTAGCAGCATAACCAGAAGACTTAACTGGACATAGTCCAGGAAAGATTAGTTTAAAAATATGGAGCTTTTGTTGAATCAACTTTGTCGCTTGATGCTCAGGTAGCAGCAGTGGTCTTCATTCATTCAAATATTGGTAACCACCTTAAGTTATTTCAAGTTATCTTAGATGTTGCAGTTAATCAAAACTAAGCTGTACACCTTTTGACAAGGACAAATGTGTGTTTCTTTCTTTCTTTTTTTGCAGACACATTTCAAGGTACAGCATTTTATTTTTAAAGCAAGTCCTTCCAGATATAATTAGTCTAACTCCCATCAGCATCAGCCAATAAGGTCAATTATTTTAGGTAACTGTTTTACAGTAGTAAATTACTTGAGTTTGTAGCTGAATTTGTACCAGAATTCTCTGGGACCCAGATTACTCCAAATCATTTGCTTCAAGAAAATTCACCATATCTCTTGTGTAATAGATACAGATGACATAGATACAGAGAAGTCATTTTTTATTTTGTTTTGTTAATAAAATAGTTATTACTAAAGATTTCTCTTGCATGAGAAAAAGCAGTAAATGTGCATATCTATGCTTTTGTCATTCACTCTTAGAGCAGTGTTCTAAAAATATAATTGATAGAGGACCAATCTTTCTGACAAAAGGGAACTATTAGAAATCCAAGCATAGAGGTATTATACAGATCTTCAGAGGACAAGAACTAACAGATGTCTTCATAGTCTTACTTCATTTCCTTATAGCTAATATCTGGCTGGCAAGCTACAGACAGAAGAACAAGACTGATCCTTCCTATTTCCTAACATGACTTCACATATTTATCCATAAATATTGGCGGTAGATAACCTGACAAACCAAGTTTTGGTTGGGGAGAGTGGAAGGATATTGCCCTCTTGCATATCTGTATTCTAGGTCTTGTGGCAGCCTTGAGGCCAAGGCCTGGATAGAAAACTTCATGTGGATCTGTTATCCAGGACTCCTTTTGGCTCATAGATTCCAGTGAATTGGTACGGCATGACTTCCATATTTTTGGCTGATCTATGCCCCTTAGTAGTTAAGTCATATATATGCATGAAACAGGCTGGATCTCTGTATGAGGAAGTGATACTGCAGTCTTAAGAATACTGTGTTGCTCCTCCTTCTTAACAGGCCCCTCCTGGCTGTGTTCAAAAAGTATAAACAGGCCCCTCCTTGGCTGTGTTTGATAACTACAAACATTCAACCTTCTTTTTCTGCACAAAGTTGTTGAACATGTGGTAGAAATTCATCAACACAGCACTCTTGACAAAGTGGATTGTGTAAAGTTCTTTTGGTTGCACTTTAGGACGAAACATAGGATGGAGAAGATTGGTCATTTTAGTACATTGCTTTTATCAGGACCTTGATGGTGTTCTTATTAGACTTTTGGCACTTTTTGACATCATCAATTATGGTATCCTCCTTAACACTTAGGATGGGGGGGAGGATTAGGGAAAGCTTCAGATATACTGCTTCAGTAGTTCTACCCACTATTTACATCCTCAGTAGAAGTCAGGAAGGTTCTCTGTAGAACTTCGAGACAGTGAGATGAGGAGAGGATAGATTAGCCTAGTGGCTATTCCCCTGTAGGATTCTGCAAGGGTCAGTCTTCTCCCCCTAACTGTTTAATATGTAAGACACTGGGGAAAGGCTATCTAGCAGTTTGGTATGCAATATCATCAATAAGGATGCACTTACTGCATCCTTGGATTTTTGTAATATGCTCTACATGGAATTGCCTTTAAAAATTATAATGAAACTGAAACTAATCCATATTGTAGTGATCTGCTTTCTAACTGGGCACTTATTGGCATGATCCTATTACACTTATTCTGCAAGTCACCACCTTGGATATCAATGTCTTTTAATCAATCAAGACTGGCCCAAACTTTTCAGCATTTGAATGATAATCACATACTAAATGATTTTGTGCCTTGAAAGGAATAAAGAGTTATTCAGAAATTTCTAATGAGTTTAAAGTTTGTCAGAAGAAGCAAAAGCCAACTAAAGATCAGAAATAATAATATATATCTTATCTAAGTATTAACAGGTACAAATGTGAAAAGCAGAAGTTGCTAGCTAACTGAAATTGCAAGCAGAGGAAATATCGAAATAACTATAGGAGATGAACTGTGCTAACAGAAAATTAGATGGTGAAAGATAGTATATGGACAAAGGGGCTTCCTGGAAGATGGGAGGGACAGTGGTTTTAGGCGGTCCGGATAGATTATCGGATGATTAGGGAAGGGGCGTTGAGAGCGATAGGGGAGGGGGGAATCTGTGTCGGAGGTAGGATATAAAATGTGTCAAACAGCTCTTTAAGGTGTGGCTGAACTCCTGTGTGTGTTTCAGTCCACCAGGCCTTTGCAAATGCTTCTTTTTGAATAAAACTTTGTTGCTGGAATTCCAAGTAAGTTTGTTTGTTTTGGGATCTTGAGCCACATTCCAAACAACTTGGGGGCTCGTCCGGGATAATCCAAACGGTCCCCGGATCCCCGGGAGTGGCCACCCCTAAGGGGACAGGCACCATGTTGATTTTGACGGTCTCCTGAAAGGTGACCACCCCCGGCCCGGTACCCGTGAAGAACTGGACACTAAATAGTGGATTCCAGGAACAAAGTAGGTCAGGTCATTATTATTTTTTTGAACGTCCCGAGGGTCTGAAGGATTGGCAAGGCGAGGAGGTGGGTCAAGTACCAATTGCCGGGAAACTCTGTGCACAGACCCAGGTAAGAAAATCCGGGCATTTTCACAGTTACCTGGGCGGCTGGGTCGGTAGGCTGGTGTGAATCTGAGACATGTGAGAGGGTGAATGAGACACCCCGAGGGCCGTAAGGGCTGGCAAGGCGATGTGAGAGCGGACTCCTGGCCGGAAAAGGAGGAAGCAGTTTGGTGAAGCGTAAGGTGGTCTCACAAGGTTGACAAAGATAAGAGAACCAGGTGGTCACCACTGATGGGTAATAGACCTTCCAAGAAGCCACAGAAGGATAAAAAAGGGGACTCCCAAGGCCAGGAAAAAGGAAATAAAGAAAAGAGAAAGGGAGAGAATGTATTCATCCCTCCTCACAGTCCCCTGGGAAAGATCCTGGCTGGATGGAATCATCCTCCTTATAGTAGAATGGTAAAGGTTTAGATAAAGACCTGATGATTCAGTATTGTTATTTTATTTGGGGACAGAAACAAATAGATGAGGGAACTCAGTGGCCACAGTTAGGTAGTTTTAATTACTTCATTTGAGGGCAAGGTTGGCAGAATAAACTATATACTTGAGGTAAAAGTAAAAGTATTATGATAAAGTATTGCTGTTTTAAATGCTAGCAGGATGGGATGGATTCATCTGGAATATACACCTGGGATAAGAGTAAAGGTACCATGACTCAATATTGTTATTTTGAGTGGCCAAGAAATCCTATTAAAAGCACTAGTGCATTTTGCTCAAAATATGGAAGTTTTAAAAAATTGGCTATGTCAAGCACTAAACATATAGGTTAATAAAAGAAGTTTATATCCCTGTTGGATCCCAGGCAATATATAGTCCACTTTTTGTTAGAGGAGTGTGGAGGTAGTGTATGTGTGTCTGTCTGTGTTATGTCTAATAATAATAATTAATAAAAAGGCATTACTTAAAAACAAAGAAAGAGATATGCTGGGGGGGAAAAGGAGCTCATTGGCTTGTGAACAGCTCCTTGAAATTATAACAATAGTTATTGGTTTGTCAGAAGAAAGTATGAAATGAAAGTGTTTATGCAAGCAGTTTGAATGGAAGTGAATGTGTGGATATGCTGATCTTGTGTCTCTCTGTGTGTGTGTGTGTGTGAGTTTCTCTCCCACCCCAGACTGTGAAAGAAACAGTAAACTGCAGATTTTTTTTGTTGCTGTAAAAGTGAAATGGAAAGGCAATAGTAAGCATTTGCATGAGAAGAGTCCCATGGAGGATGTGTGAGAGAATTCATGGAAATGCATGTGAAGAAGAGAAAACTATTTTGTTAGTGGTGAGATTTTTGTGTAATTTCTTCTTCTTTTCCTGCCCCCCCCCCGCGCGCTGGGTGTGTTGCTTTAAGAGAGAGACAGAAAGGAAAAGGGAGGGGGTCAGATCTTTTTAACTATTTTTTTTTCTGGTAGAATTCTCGTTTGAGGAAGGCAGAGTGGTTGTGAAATTTAATACCCATTCTTATAGTAAGAAATAAGGTGTTTTTTTTTTAATAAATGAAATATGAGAAAAACTTGAATACACCTATATATCCATCAACCAAAAGAAATGACTATGAATTGTTTTGCTTAGATCTGTAAATGTTTTAACCTATTTAATGGAAATTTGTTTCCATCTGAATGGAATCTGATTAAATTGGAATTTGACTAAATTTATATTAAAAGCAAAGAGTTGATACTAGAGTTTGATACAAAACTATTTCAGTAACTCAGAATATCTTATTAAGCTTGTTTATTTATTTATTTATTTTGTGGAGTTGCTTTTTTGTTGTTGTTTTATTTTTTATGTTTTTATGTCTGTGTGAAGGACATACTGATAGAAAATAATACTTAAGAGAATTGAAGGAATTGTAATTCAACCCTTGTTTAAAACGAAGGAGTTGAAAAAAATTTGGGATTATAAATGAGCTATGTTGTTTTGAATAAAGATTTGTATGCAAACAAACTCAAGCAGAGTTTGGTGAGCGCTCCTTTGTTGGCTCTTTACTAAGCAATTTGTTTGTAAATACGGACAAATGAATGGCTAGGGGAGGGATAATTGATACTTTTCTATGGTTAATATACGATTGGTTATATGATAAGTATGATATGTAGACAAATACATAAAATACATATGTAGACAAATACATATAACATCTAATGGTGAAGCTATTTCAATGCATTCAAGTTGATTTTAAATTACCTTCTAGGAAATTCCACAATATGAAACTAATGACATGTTTATAAAGAATTAGATACTGGGGCTGTTTTCTGCTTTGTCTTATCTCAGGAAGCAAGGATTGTTAGACCAGACACCTCCATTGGAGTTTGCTGTCCACAAGTTTCAGCCTGGTGATTGGGTTCTGATAAAAAGCTGGTGTGAAGAAAAACTTACTTCAGCCTGGGGTGGTCCCTACCAAGTCCTCCTAACAACTGAAACAGCAGTTCGAAAGAAAGAAAAAGGGTGGAGCCAAAAGAGTGGAAAATAATTCCTGGAGAAGACCTGCTCTGAATAAAAATTACCAAAAACTGATGTGGTCATTGTGGGGTGAAAAAATAATAGCCTGGGTTTGTTTGTGATTTTTCTCATTGCAGGAGTAGCAGCTTTATGGCTTTTTCAATCTGAGTGGTGGCCTATGTTATTCCATCCAAGGATTCCAGAAGAAGCTGTGGACCTCCGCATTCTACAAACTTATACATAATGTGTTGGTTCTGTGATTGCAATTGTATCACTGAATGTTGTTGTCCTTATCACTGTTGTGATTGTGGACCAGTCTGTCCCTGTAAAGAACCTTGTGACATAGTAATAGTGGAGGATTGGTTAAAAATATGCAAAGGTCTGACATCAACAGACTCTTTAGCCCACATACCCAATTATAGGAGAAATTGAAATTTAGACAGCAGAAACGCAACCTGACCTAAATTCAGTTATATTGGGAGATATTCAAATTCCATGGGATATAGAATAGATTGTGTCTGAGGGATAATGATGAGGAAGACCAACAGGAAAGTCAGACACTGGAAAGTCACAGAGAGGTAGAACAAGAACTATCAGAATGGATGTGAATCCCTTTATAACTGGGATTACTATAGCTTAAGTTGCTTGCCAACATATAAGTATAAACTGTAACCCATATATGCAAAGTGTATTTGTTGTTGTTGTTGTTTGTCTATAAATTTCTGAAAGGATAAAGAAAAGAGAGGGTGGATTGAAAGGAATAAAGTGTTATTCAGAAATTTCTAATGAGTTTAAAGGTTGTCAGAAGAAGCAAAAGCCAACCTAAAGATCAGAAATAATAATATATATCTTATCTAAGTATTGACAGGTACAAATGTGAAAAGCAGAAGTTGCTAGCTAACTGAAATTGCAAGCAGAGGAAATATCGAAATAACTATAGGAGACGAACTTTGCAACAGAAAATTAGATGGTGAAAGATAGGATATGGACAAAGGGCCTTCCTGGAAGATGGGAGGGACAGTGGTTTTAGGTGGTCCGGATAGATTATCGGATGATTAGGGAAGGGGGGAATCTGCGTCGGAGGTAGGATATAAAAATGTGTCAAACAGCTCTTTAATGTGTGGCTGAACTCCTGTGTGTGTTTCAGTCCACCAGGCCTTTGCAAATGCTTCTTTTTGAATAAAACTTTGTTGCTGGAATTCCAAGTAAGTTAGTTTGTTTTGGGATCTTGAGCCATGTTCCAAACATGCCTGAATTTATCCTTCCCATGGTTTCTACATATGTACTTCACTCAATTTCCCTTTGGATAAATAATTAAGCTAACTCCAGAATCAATATAATCTAACCTCATTCTTCTGTAGTTGTTACATGTTTTATTAAAAAACATGTTTTATTAAAAAACATAAAACATTCTCAGTTATTTTGGTTTTTATGCAATACCAGGGAGGCACTGATCAACACTAATATCACAATACTCCCATAATGTAACAAAAGAAAACAGATATATATAGAAAATTTACTGAAAATATTTTTTAAAGTTACAGTTTACAGTATGAGCTATTGAAAAGCATTTTTTCTCTTTGTCTCCATGAACAAGGAAGCCTTTCTTTCAGCTGTGACATACAGAATGGTAGTAGGAACAAAACTGAGGTCTCTGTGTTGTTATTTGATGGCACTTAATAGATTTATCTATTCTATTTATACTCCCAGCCTATTTAAAGTAGTCAATCTCTCAGAGGAATCTCTTAAAATGCAACAAGCATCAAAATCTTATCCTATTGTAGCGTTACCTCCTCGGAGGCCGCCAAAGCCCAGGCCCTCCCAGCCCCATTCCCCTCCATCGAGATCCGCAGCTGTGCTCTCTAGGTGTTAGTAAAGTGTCTCTTCTAGCAGAGGCTCATGCGAAGTGAGGAGGCAGCATGCTCTTGTCATCAAGGAGGGGCTTCAAGGAACAAAGATGACCAGCCCCTAGTCCCAATAGTCAATGCTGTGGTGGTGTCTAGCAGCCCCAGGCTGTCATAGCAGCAATAGTCAATGATTCCTCAGTGACTGTTTGGAAACAAGTGGGGAGGGGAAAACCCCCAGCTCCAGGCAGCAGTAAAAACATGAACAAAAGCAGTCAGCGTGCTGCAGTAATGGCTCGCCCCCCCAGGGCAACTCCCCACAATGTCTAAAACTTGCACAAGCACCAATAATCACAGTTCGGATGGCCTTCAGTGTTCACAGCAGCAGCAGCCTCTCTTCCTCTTCTGTGGCTTCTTTCAGTCTCAGGCCCCGTCGGTGTCAAACCCCTCCCCCCTTATCCTTTATTATTAAAATCTGAGGTTAACAGCCCCAGCAACTTTCTTTCACACAGTCTCTTGCCTCCGCTTGGGATATCCCCCTTGTGAAAGAAAGCAGTAAAATTCCACCCCCTCACTCTCTCTCACTCTCTCCTTTCCCTCCTCCCTCCTCCCTCCTCCCCCCACAAGAAGGGATCAGCTTAAAACCTCCAACCCCTCTTTGTCTTCACCTGGCCTTTCCGACCAGCAGCCACCACACCCCCTTTCTTTTCCTTCCTTCCTTTTCTGTCTTTCCCCCTCGTCCACGCCTGCCACGCCCAAAACCGGCAGCAGCTGTCCCAATCTCTCTCTCCCCGGCCAGGCTCCTGCAGACACTTTCAGACAGCCGGCAGCAACTGTCCCAATCTCTCTCTCCCTGGCCAGGCTCATGCAGACACTTTCAGACAGCCCCGCTACACTATAATTAAGTGGAGGACCACAATAAAAAGTCACATTTGTAATACAGCTATTTTTTCTTTGGTATTTATGGCAGGTGTTTTCAATTTGTGTTTTTGACATAAGTTATTTTCCCCTTCATGACTTATAGTGTCACCCAGCCATTTCCAAGGTGATATAATGACAGGCTATTTACATTGCCATAACCATGGTTGGATGACAGGATGACTCTCTCATAGGGAAATGTATATATAGAAAAATCTCTCTACCATCTTCTGCCTCTGGGTGATTTGAATTGAAAGTGATGAACCCTAAGACATTTTGGACATAAAATCTGTAGGGTTTTTAAAGGTTTTTATATATAATCTTTGGCACTCTGAAGTATCTAAAATAAATTCATAAACAGGTCAGACCTAACAGGTTCCACCAATATTTTTCCTGCTGCATTCTGGACCAACTGCAGTTTCTACAGCCTCTTCATAGCTTGGCCCAGCACATTGCAAAAATCTAGCTTCAATTAAGGCAGGTGTTACTAAAGATGATCATCAACATTCTACCGCACTGCACATATTTGTGCTATAGTTATGTTTCATTTTCTGAAACCAGACCCTTTTCATCCTGTTTTTCTAGCTTTGATCCTCCTAGACAGCACTCAAGCAAATACTTAACATATGTTGTCATTCAATATGCTTTCCTGCTATGATATATTTGAATATAAGGTTGTCTCACGAATGAAGGCGAATATATGTGTCCCAGGATAATGTTGCAGCATACAATCCGGGTCAATCACCGGGACCAGAGGTTTTGTCTTCCGAGCTTTCAGACTCATGCTGGAGCCCATGTTCAGGGAACTTCCAGGTTAGAATGAAGTTCCTTGAAGATGGGCTTCAGCACGAGTCTGAAAGCTTGGAAGACAAAACCTCCGGTCCCAATGACCGACCCAGATTGGATAAGATTGTCTCTGTATTGCTTCTATGTACAATAGTTTTATAAAAGTAGACAGAATTCTTCCAATCTTAGAGATGCTGGAAAATGAACTTGGAGCTTTTAGCAAGTTAACTAAATAAAAACACGGCAAGCTCTTTCTCAGCTGAGTTTGACCGTGACTCAGAGTCATAAAGCGGACAATAGTTTTTGATAAGATTTTGTATAACTTGTTAAAGACAAATTTGTAACAAGTGATTTATTTATACAGAGCTCCAAAACACATTTTTTAAAAATGACAACACAGCAGCATTGAGCCATATTTGTTGGTAATCAAGAAATACTTAGCTCAGGTTGAAACTTAGCTATAGATAAGTGCCACTAAGTTTGACCAGCAATTGGGTGCTACCTGTAACTGATGTTCTTTGCCACCCTTTGGCAATCCAGCTGGGAATCAGAGAGCACTCCTAAACTGTGAATCTTTTTCTTTTGGAAGTTTGCAAATCCATATACAGTAAGCTTCACCTAAATTCCAAGGTGAATTTTCCTTACCTTGTCACTTCTACTAGTCTGGATTTAATTTCAGTTTGTCTTCTCTATTCCAGGCCATTACAGAGAGAGGATACTGATTACTTCCTTAGAAGCAAGATAACTGGGTGTTATCACAATACTGATGTCATCAAACTCTAATGCTCCAAATGAGCTCCTTCAGTTGTTTATGCAATGTTAAATATAGTACCTTAGATGGCCCAAGGATCAATTGTCTAGGTCAGCATTTCTCAACCTTAGCAATTTTAAGATATGTGGACTCAACTCCCAGAATTCCCCAGCCAACATGCTTAAAGTTGCCAAGATTGAGAATCACTGATCTGAATATTGAACTGTAGTCCCCTAGTATTAGCTTCTGGATAGGACCAATAAAAGAGACTGGAATCTCTGCGAAACAGTCTCCTCAAGGTCCAAAGTAGTTAGGTAAAAATATTGTAGTTAATGATAGCAAAAGCCACTGCAAGTGAACTAGCAGAGCTGTACTGCCCCATCTAGTTTCTGGTATAAGGTCAACCATGAAGGAAACCAAAGCATTCTGAGTATGATATTCTAAATGAAACCCCAAATGAATTGAATCCAGAAAATCAATTTAATCCAAATGCATCAGATGCTATGACACCACCATTTTCCCAATTATCTAACTGAAGAATATGATATTCTGACTGACTGTTGTCAAAAGAAGTCTACCATGTTAAGAGAGGACCATTGAAATAGTTAACTGTCTTTTAAAGTCATATAAGAAACTGTCCTATGCTCTTGGAAGCATTAACCACCACCCTTAAACAGGGATTTAATCAGCCAGGAAAAGTGCCACCATGTCTCATAATATGGAATTAAAATTAATATTTCACATGCATCAAGGGTCTTCTCCAGTTTCCATTCTTAACCACTGTACCTCAAGTTATTCTGAAATTTAAAGTGGCAACTTCTTTGTAAACAGAGTTGTCTGAAATCAGGGATCAAATCTACTGACCCCCACTTCCGGTTCCAGTTGCAGCGCCTGCGGTCAGGCAAAGAGTATGCTCTCTTTGCCGACCGATTTCCCCCCGCCGGTAGACCCTGGACAGGGTCGAAAGTCGCCCCGGAGAGGCGACCACCATGGAGGAGGACACTCGTCTGATCGCGGAGGGAGCGGCAGCCCCCTCTGCGATCTGAGAAATCACCTTTGGGCCGACGGGGAAAAGATCGGCCAGTAACATGGCCGATCACTTAGCTGCTCCAGCCGAAAGTCACAGCAACATCTAAGCATAAAGAACCACCGTGGAAGATCCGGGTAAGACCTTTCCTTCCCTCTTGTTGTCTTATTTACTTCCCTGTGAAAAGCTTCTAGAAATTATTCCCCCCCTTGAAAAAGCAGCGTTCAAATACTTGGGGGAAAAAATAACTAATTTTTATTGTGTATTTGAACTGTTGGAATTCGGGGGATCCTGAAAAAAATAAAAGAAGAAGAAGAAAAAGCTTTACTGTGACTCTCTCTCTCTGCCTGCTTGTTTTCAGTTTAAGTGGAAAATTTTAGGGAGGGGGTGGAGTGTTTCTTTTCCTCCCCCCCCTTCTGAATATTTTTATCTACTTTAAAAAGAAAAAAAAACCTCTTTGGCTCTTGGGGTGGATTTATGTGGTTACAATGTAGCTTGGAACTTGGCGTGAAGCCCAGAAAGCCTTATCATAACAATGTAACCATTTGCAGCTGAACTGCTGAACTTGGCATCATGCCCAGACATTGCTGAAGTTTCACTATTAAAAAAAAAAAGAGAGAAGAAGAATGGAATCTCACTTACAGCTTAACTATGGACTCATACTAGAAAAATTTTTGGAAATGAAAGAAGAATTAAGAGAGCATTTCAGGGCACTCAGGAAACAGGATGTTTCAGAGTTAAAAATTGAATTTCAAACTTCAACTGATCATGATACACAACTAGATTTACAACTTAATGAGATGGAGGATTTATATCTACAACCTACCGAAGAGGAAGATGTTACACCCTATATACAAATGATGGAGATTTCTGAGGACCAAAGGCAGAATTCAACTAAAACATTTATAGCTTTAAAAACAACAGAAATGGACTTTCAATTACGAGACATTAAAAATGCCGACAATATATACAAACAACGAATAATCACCATACTGACTAAGACTGATTACATAGTGCAGACAATATTGGGAAAAAGAGAAGAAGACTATGATCAGACGCAACTGTGGGAAAATGTGTATAGTCAAATATTAAGATGGGAGGAGCTAAAGGCCCTATTGTGGAAACCTGCTTGGCATAAAAAGAAAGCTAGAATTAGGTTTAAACATGAGTGTTAAAACTTTATTTGACAGGTAAAATGGTTTTTAGAGACTTCAAGTGAGCTAATATTTTTGAGATCTTTAAGGTTTAAGAGTTTAGTCTGAGTTAATATTGATCTAAATTATGGATTTGATTATGGTCTGGAATGGCAATTATGGAAAATTGAAAAAGTTAAAACTAAGGGAGTTGGGTTGAGATTGGTGAAATATTGATGATATTTTTACTTGCAATGATTGAAGATTGGACTGATTTATAAAAATATTTGATAGAGTATATGAAATAGAATATAGTGGAGAAATATTAAAATATATTAAAGTTATGTTCATTTATAAAATATGTATATGAAATAGAATAGAATAAGAGATAGAATCTAACAGAAGTATAAAGTGAATAATTGGAGTAATATGTATAGGTTAGGAATAATCTGTATTATATGGATACCCGAATTGTATACTATATGTTTATGTAATGCCAAATTGGAATATGTTAATAGTTAATTAAGCTCGAAAATGGGTGGAAATATTATTGATAGTTTTTTTTTTATTATTGGTAAAATAGAGAGGGAAATTTTAAAGAAGTAATTTAAATTGTTTATGTATGATTATATTTTCTATTTTGTTCTATGGAGTGCCCTATCTCCATGAGTCCTAAGCACTTGGCTGTAAAACAAAAAAAAATTCAATAAAACTTGTTATATATAAAAAAAGTCTACTGACCCTCTTACTTGTCCCTCTTGTCCCTACTTACAGGGTAATCCTCAACCTATGACCACAATTGAGCCCAAAATTTATGTTGCTAAGTGAGAAATTTATTGTGAGTTTTGCCCTGTTTTACAACTTTTCTGGCCACATTTGTTAAGTGAATCACTGCAATCACTGTTAAATTAGTAACACAGTTCTTAAATGAATCTGGTTTCCCCATTGACTTTGCTTGTCAGAAGGTTGCAAAAGGTGATCACATGACCCCATCTACAACCATCATGTGAGTCAGTTGTCAAGCATCTGAATGTAAATTGTGTGACCATCGGAATGCTGCAACAGTCATCAGTATGAAAAATGGTCACTTTTTTCAGTGCTGTTGTAACTGTTGCAAGTTGAGGACTACCTCTATTGTGTCATATTAGGAGCCGTGGTGGCGCAGTGGTTAGAATGCAGTATTGCAGGCTAATTCAGCTCAATGCCAAGAGTTCAGTCCTCACCGGCTCAAGGTTGATTCAGTCTTCCATCCTTCTGAAGTTGGTAAAATGAGGACCCAGACTGTTAGGGGGCAATATGCTGACTCTGTAAACCACTTAGAAAGTGCTATAAAGCACTATGAAGCAGTGTATAAGTCTAAGTGCTATTGCTATATTGGATTGCAGACTATCTATTCAGATTATGCCTTTTCCTTAGCCTAGTAAGGAATCATGCACATGCTCACTTTTCTCCTGCGTCTACAATTCCTCTTCTGTTTTCTTCCAATATGTCTGCAGTCATCTCTCCAGACAAGTCTCCTGCCATTTTTTTTAAAGTTTTATTGATTTTCTAGTTTTACATTTAAGTATTTAAAAAGCAACGTGGTGGCTGGGTTAATCAATAATTCAATAACATGCAAATATCTTTAGTACAAATCTCAAACTACCACATTAAATATTTCCTCTCTTTTTCCCTTAGTATTTACTGTCTCATGTTTAAGCTAATACAATTCTTATTATATCAATTAAGTAAAAATAACATTGTTACATTTATCAATAGTTTTTAGCTTATACATATCCTAATTGCTTTAACATTCAACCTTTATAGACAATCAATATTCTGTAATTAGCTTTTCCCAATTTTTAGTTTCCCATCAATATTTAAATTTAACATTTAATATTTATAATGTTCAAGTTTTAGGTAACCAAAGTTTCCTTTACCACAATTCATCACAAAATCTAATATTCAAGATACATGTCCTATCTATTTGAATATATTCTATTTCTCACCATCTTACATCATCTAGTTGATAATACAGCATAACATTCTTATTTTCTACTAATTTCCAAATGTCTTAAATTTAATGACCAAAATTTCCCTTATTTCAACATCAAATACGGAAGTCATTTGATCATTAAATTTGGTCATTAAATCTCTTTTTCTCTTAATACCTACTATCTCGTATTTAAGCTAATACAATTCTTATTATATCAACTAAGTAAAGACATGTTTATTACATTTATCAATACGTTTTTAGCTTATATATATCTTAATTACTTTTACATTCAATCTTTATAGACAATCAATATCCTATTTATTTGTTTCCCCCAGTTTTTAATTTCCCATCAATATTCAAATTTAACTTTTGATATTTATACTTTCAAGTTTTAAATGACCAAAGTTTTCTTTATCTCAATTCATAGCATAATCTAGTATTCAAAGTACACATCTTGTCTGTTTGAATATATTCTATTTTAATTAGTAACATAACATCCTCACTAATAAATCCAAACCCCAATGTTCTTCAGCTTTATTCTAGCTTTCTTTCTTTGCCAACTCACCTTCCATGTCCGTGCTTTTAAATCATCAAATAGATCTCCCTCTGTTGTTGTACATATTATTTGAGATAGAAAAAACCATCCAATCGCCATTCTTTTGGGAGGACTAACAAATCATCTCTCTATTATTCCATCTCCCTGTAGTTGTCCTGGAATGTTTATCTTCCCTTCAGTCTGTTCTTCTTCTTGCTCCTCAGATTTCTTCTGGTTTATATAGAAAGTCTTTTCCATTTTCAGTGTTATCAGTCCCTTTTGTGGGTTTTCCATTAACTGTGTTTGTTGGTCCACTGAATCCTCTATCATAGTATTTGATAGTTCTACTTCTTCTATTGTATTCTGTGTAGTTAATTCTTTAATTGTAGTCAAAGTTAGGGTTTGAATATCTAGGTCAGGGCTTTTCAACCCGTGGTACGCATACCACCAGTGGTACGCAAGCACATGGCTGGTGGTACGCGTAGGACGGGTTGAAAAAAAATGTAAATTTTTTTAAAAAAAAATGTAAAAGAAATGTAAAAAAAAAGTGTAAAAGTGGATGAGGTGAAGCGGCAGCAGCACCGCAGAGGCTTGTGGGAAAGTCAGCTGGAACTGCACATTGCCTGGGTCCTACTGAGAGCCCAGGATCAAAGCGCACAGCTCCAGCTGATTGGCGGCGGCCTTGGGGGTAGCAGGCAGCCTCATGCAGTCTTCAGGAGAGATTCCGCTGGAGCTGCGCGATGCATTGCCTGCCCCCCCGCCCCTGCCCAGATGCCCTCACCTCCCCCAAGCGTTTTTTTACTAACCTGCTTTCAGCAGCATTCCCTTTCTCCTGTCCTTCTTGGCCTTCGTCATGTGTTTGTGAGACAAAAAAAAAAGTTCCATGAGAGTTAGAAAGTCTCATGGAACTTTTTTTTCTTTTTTACCCCAAACATGTGGTGAAGCCAGAGAAGCAAAAAGCAAAAGGAGAAAGGGAGTGCAGCTGAAAGCAGGTGAGTAAAAAAATGCTTGGGGGAGGCGAGGGCATCGGGGCGGGGGCGGGGGCGCCAACCTTACCCTGCATGGTGGCAGGAGGGTTAATGGTGGGCGCGGGGGGGCCAGGAGGAGCTGCGCAAAGCAGGCAGAGGGAGGCTGGGCAGATTGTGGGCACCGGCAAGCGAGCGAGCTGGGCAGGGGAGCAGAATCGGCGTTCCTGAGCACACGTCGATTCGTGCCCCTGCCCATCTGGCTCGCTTGCAGGGGTCCTGACCGACCTTCACCGGACGGGAGCGGGAAGGGCATAAAAGAGCCCGGAGGAGACAATTGGAGTTTGGCCGCGGCTGCCGCCGCTGTTGCTGAGCCAGACGGCTGCGCGAGGGCAGCTGCTGCAGTTCCTGCGCACCGCTTCTCCTTGGCTGCTTCCTCTGAAAAGGAGCGGCAGTCACGCTCGGTGCAGCCGTGAGCCCAGCACAGCAATTTCCAGATGTATGAAGTTCTACTCCCAGAATTCTCCTTCGCTGCCTGCGCTCTCCTCCCCTTGTGGAAGAACAGCGGCTGTGCTGGGCTCCCGGCTGCACCGAGCACGACCGCCGCTCCTTTTCAGAGGAAGCAGCCAAGGAGAAGTGGCGTGAGGGCGGCTGCAAGCGAGCCAGATGGGCAGGGGCACGAATTGGCGTGTGCTCAAGAACGGCGATTCCACGCCCCTGCCCAGCTCGCTTGCTTTCCGATTGCCTTCTATCTATCTATCAACAGCTTTTGACGCCTTTCCGTGTCTTCTGAAGTTTGTTTCTCTGCTGCTTGGGACAATCTACTCCCTTGTTTGAATCTGCTTAATTGTAATTTCCTTGATTAGCTACAGTTTTCAAGCAGTTATAATCTCTCTTAACCTCGATCTATTTGATTTCTCCAGAGTTTCTTATTTCTTCCTGTCAGTTGTAATATGTTAAACACCAAGATGGCCCCCAAATTTTAATTACGTTACTTTTCATAGCAAATTTCTGCCAATTTGAATCAAAGCGAGGGGTCCTCAGCGCTCTCTGAGCTTTGTTGCAAAGAAACAAAAAACCTCTAAAATCACTCCTCCCTATACTGACAGGGCAACCTTAACAGCAAACCCCATTCCCTACTAGCACTGCTGATGTTACCTAATTTGGGTAATGAAACATCTGCAAGAAAACAACCAAGCTCAGAGAGCACCAAGGATCCCTCATGTCAACCCTGAGCTATAAATACTCTCCTTTATCAGTTGAATCAAAGTGTTATCCTTTTCAATATTTCTCAACTTTACTGCACCCTTCTGGGTTGCATTGTCATTATCATGCATTGTCATTAACTTTATTGCAGTCATTAACCAGAACAAAAGAATTGGCATTCAAATACTCAGAATATCCAAAACTAAAGTGACAAATTCAGGATAGTTAAAAAAGTACTTTCAGACAAACATTTTGGCTAAAAAACAATATCAAATCAGAATATGTTAAAAGGCTTATTCATACTACAGATATACAACAAGATGAAATTTAAATATGCAATCTGGATAATATGAACTTGGAATAGCACTATAAAATATGAATATATGCACAAATACATATGCATATTCATATACATTCTCCCTCTTCCTTTCTCACAGACACACAGACACACACAGAGACACAGACACACACACACACACACACATACACGTAGCCCGCTGATCCTGGGGCTTCACTTAGCAAGCAGCATATTTTCCCTTCACAGTATAAACAGTAACATGCCTATTGAAAAGTTTGGTTTCCCTCCTGCCCACTCACAATGGTAACAGCTTTTGGGGTGTCTTTTATGGGAGGTTGTAGTTCTTACACAAAGGCTGAGATTTCTTGCACCAGAATCTTGGCATGCAGTTTTTGCAACTGTTCCTGTATCAAGAGATTTAGTCATTCCTTTATATTGGACTTAACACTGCTCACCTTAATTATTACAGTGCAAAAGGAAAGTGATTCAGCAAAGGAACCACCATCAAAGAAATTAAAACTGAGTGATGGAGGGAGGGAGGGAGGGAGGGAAGGACAATGAGAGGGAGAGCGGGACAATGGAAGGGAGGGAGGGAAGGAGGAAGGGACAAAGAGGGAGGGAAGGAAGGAAGGAAAAGGAAGGAAGGAAGGGACAATGGGAGAGAGGGAGGGAAGGAAGGCACCCACCCCAGTCCCACCCCCCTCCACCAGAGACCCACGGATTCCCCCCCACAGGCACCCCGCAACCTGAGTGATGAGCTGGCCACGTCCCACCCCCCCGGCCATTGACTTCGCTTGTCAAAAAGTTGCAAAAGGTGATCACATGACCCTGGGACACTGTGAACGTCATAAGTATGAATCAGTTGCCAAGCATCCGAATGTAAATCACATGACCCTGGGGATGCTGCAACAGTCATAAGTGTGAAAAATGGTCATAAGTCACTTTTTCCAGTGCCATTGTAACTTCGAACAGTCACTAAGCAAATTGTTGTAAGTCGAGGACTACCTGTACTTTATCATTTTTTTTCCTTTTTGGGGGGGGGTCAAGTTTTTGACACCTTGCTGGGTGACTGGTGGTACTCGGATGTTGCCTTATCCTAAAAGTGGTACAATGGGTTGGAAAGCCCTGCCTTAAACGACATTGGTGACATCTTGTGGCTAAAGCTGATACTACAACCTGTTATTGTCTAAAAGAGACTTGGCTTGAAGCCTAGACTACAGATAAGACTCCTTCAACCTTGGCAGATATCAGCTGTGAGAAGCTCAGCTGTGTTCTATACCCAGTGATAAAATTATTTTCATCCCCTGATTGTAAAGCTTTTAATTTAATACACCACTAAGAGAATATGGATGAAGATCAGGAACAGATTCTCTCTATGTTGAAAGCAATTCATGAAACTTCTGATGAAATAAGACACTATAGAAACGAACAAGATGTCAACCTAGATCAGGGCTTTTCAACCTTTTCACCCATTGTGAAAATTACCCAAATTAGGTAACATCAGCAGTGCTAGTAGGGAATGGGGTTTGCTGTTAATTTATAAGTGGTTTGCCCTGTCAGTATAGGGAGGAGTGATCTTAGAGGTTTTTTGTTTCTTTGCAACAAAGCTCAGAGAGCGCTAAGGACCCCTCGCTTTGATTCAAATTGGCAGAAATTTGCTATGAAAAGTAACGTAATTAAAATTTGGGGGCCAAGGATCTTGATGTTTAACATATTACAACTGACAGGAAGAAATAAGAAACTCTGGAGAAATCAAATAGATTGAGGTTAAGAGAGATTATAACTGCTTGAAAACTGTAGCTAATCAAGGAAATTACATTAAGCAGATTCAAACAAGGGAGTAGATTGTCCCAAGCAGCAGAGAAACAAACTTCAGAAGACACGGAAAGGCGTCAAAAGCTGTTTATAGATAGAAAGCAAGCGGAAAGCAAGCAAGTGAAATGGGCAGGAGCACGAGATCGGCATTTCTGAGCACACACCGATTCGTGCCCCTGCCCATCTCACTTGCTTGCAGAAAGCTTGCTTTCTATCTATCTATCAACAGCTTTTGACGCCTTTCCGTGTCTTCTGAAGTTTGTTTCTGCAAGCAGAAAGCAGATCTTTTTCTCATGAAGATTCAAGAAGACGGAGGGAGGCTCACACGTCTCCACCCCAAAACTCCCAGCCAGCCTGCTGGCCTTTCGAACCACCCTGGGGTTAGATCTGGCATTCACGGACCTGGCCGGAGCAAAGGGAAAGCGGGATCAAAGCCCTTCTTTTGGCCGTAAAGAATGCGGCCAGGCAGATTTGCCTGCTGGTTGTGCGGGCTCTTCCTCGGGGCTGGCTGCAGCAATGAATGAGCCGCTTCCCCGCTCGCTGCTTTTCTCTGGCTGCGGCCACACGCAATGCACCAGAGGGAGTCTGACAGCCGCAGCTCTTTCGCCGCCCCTGGGCATTCCTCTGCTGCCTGTGCTCTCCTCCCCCTGCAGAAGAACAGCAGCTGTGCTGGGCTCCCGGCTGCACTGAGCGCGACCGCCGCTCCTTTTCAGAGGAAGCAGCCAAGGAGAAGCAGCGGGCAGGAACTGCAGCAGCCGCCCTCGCGCAGCCGTCTGACTCAGCAACAGTGGCGGTGGCGGCAGTGGCGGCCAACCTCCAATTGCCTCCTCCGGGCTCTTTTATGCCCTCCCCGCTCCCGTCCGGTGAAGGTCGGTCAGGACCCCTGCAAGCGAGCAAGATGGGCAGGGGCGCGAATCGGCGTGTGCTCAGAAATGCCAATTCCGCACTCCTGCCCAGCTCACTTGCTTGCTTTCCACTTGCTTTCTATCTATCAGTCTATCAACAGCTTTTGACGCCTTTCCATGTCTTCTGAATTTTGTTTCTGCAAGAAAGTGAGATGAGCAGGAGCACGAGATCGGCGTTTCTGAGCACACGCCGATTCGCGCCCCTGCCCATCTCGCTCACTTGCTTTCCGCTTGCTTTCTGCAAGCAAGTGAAATGGGCAGGAGCATGAGATTAGCATTTCTGAGCACATGCCAATTTGCGCCCCTGCCCATCTCGCTTGCAGAAAGCAAGCGGAAAGCAAGTGAGAGAGATGGGCAGGGGCGCAAATCGGTGTGTGCTCAGAAACGCTGATCTCGTGCTCCTGCTCATCTCACTTGCAGAAACAAAATTCAGAAGACACAGAAAGGCGTCAAAAGCTGTTGATAGATAGATAGAAAGCAAGCGAAAAGCAAGCAAGTGAGATGGGCAGGAGCACGAGATCGGCGTTTCTGAGCACACACCAATTCACGCCCCTGCCCATCTCACTCGCTTGCCAGTGCCCACAATCTGCCTGGCCTCCCCTCTGCCTGCTTTGTGCAGCTCCTCCTGGCCCCCCACACCCGCCGTTAACCCTCCCGCCACCATACAGGGTAAGGTTGGCGCCCCCGCCCCTGCCCAGATGACCTCGCCTCCCCCAAGCATTGTTTTACTCACCTGCTTTCAGATGCACTCCCTTTCTCTTTTTGCTTCTCTGCCTTCGTTTGCTTCTCTGCCTTCGCCATGTGTTTGTAGGTAAAAAAGAAAAAAAAGTTCCATGAGACTTTCTAACTTCTTGCAAGAAGTTAGAAAGTCTCATGGAACTTTTTTTTTGTCTCACAAACACAAGAAGGCTGAGAAGGACAGGAGAAAGGGAATGCTGCTGAAAGCAGGTTAGTAAAAAAAGGCTTGGGGGAGGTGAGGGCATCTGAGTGGGGGCGGGGGGGACCCAGGCAATGCATCACGCAGCTCCAGCGGAATCTCCACTGAAGACTGTTTGAAGCTGCCTGCTACCCCCAAAGCCGCTGCCAATCAGCTGGAGCTGCGTGCTTTGATTCTGGGCTCTCAGTAGGACCCAGGCAATGTGCAGTTCCAGCTGACTTTCCCACAAGCCTGTGCGGCACTGCTGCCGCTTCACCTCATCCACTTTTACACTTTTTTTTTACTTTTTTTTTACATTTTTTTAAAACATTTTTTAAACATTTTTTTACAGTGCTGTTCAACCCGTCCTACGCGTACCACCAGCCAGGTGCTCGCGTACCACTGGTGGTACGCGTACCACGGGTTGAAAAGCCCTGAGCTAGAAAAATGTAGGATAGACAGCATCACCACCAGATGGATTTCTAACTGGCTGACAAATGGTATTCAATGTGCTGTCCTTAATAGTACTACATTTACATGGAGGGAAGTAAGCAGTGGAATACCACAAGGTTCCATCTTAGGCCCAGTACTCTTCAATATCTTCATCAATGATTTAGATGAGAGAATAGAAGGGGAATCCATCAAATTTGCAGATGACACTAAGCTGGCAGGAATAGCCAACACCCCAGAAGACAACCTTAGTATCCAAAAAGATCTTGACAGACAACATGAAATTTAATGTGGAGAAAAGCAAAGTTTTACACTTGGGCAGGAAAAACTAAAGGTACAAGTACAGATTAGATGAAACCTGGCTCAAAAACAGTAACTGTGAGAGGGACTTTGCAGTCTAGTGGACAATCATTTAAACATGAGCCAGCAGTGTGCGGCAGCAGCCAAAAAAGCTAATACAATCTCCCTTCTGTCAGACTTGCCCCAATCCAATCCCATAGGAAAGAAAAACCTTTGACTTCATTTGGTTAAAGCAAAGAGTTCTTTTACTAAGAGTGATGGTTGCAGTAAAATCAAGTCAGCTCGGAAATCCACGCTCACTGAATGCAAAAATAAGGTGTAGGTTTCCCCTCCAGCCCATCCCTTCCCCCTGTGACTAGTCCATTTCCAGCCAACCAGAGCTGACCAAGATGTTTTGAGAACTCTGAGATGTTTGGGGGTAATCCACATACTTCTCAGGGTGCCTGGCTGTGGGATCATGTACAAAAAGGATTTGGCTGCTCTGGTCCTTCTCACCTGTCATTCCCCCTTCCAATTTCCTATCACGTACACACAAAGCTTTATAGCCCTTTCATCTTTCCCTCTTTCATCCTTCTCGCCCTTCTTACTTTTATGGCAGAATGCCTGTGAGAACCCCCCAAGCCAAGCCAGGCAGATCTGACACTTTGGTTGTATAAACAGAGGCATAGAAGTTAGTATCACTTTATAAATCCTTAGTAAGACCACACCTGGAATACTGCGTCCAGTTTTGGTCACCACATTACAAAAAAGATATTGAGACTTTGGAAAAAGTACAAAGAAGAGCAACTAAGATGATTAAGGGCCTGGAGACAATATCATATGAAGAACGGTTGCAGGAATTGGGTATGGCCAGTCTAGAGAAAAGAAGGACTAGGGGTGACATGATAGCAGTATTCCAGTATTTGAGGGGCTGCCAGAAAGAAGAGGGAGTCAAATTATTCTCCAAAGCACCAGAGGGCAGAACAAGAAATAGTGGTTGGAAACTGATCAAAGAGAGAAGCAACCTGGAATTAAGGAGAAACTTCCTAACAGTGAGGACAATTAACCAGTGGAACAGCTTGCCTTCAGAAACCGTGGGCGCTCCATCACTGGAGGTTTTTAAGAAGAGACTGGACAGTCACTTGTCTGAGATGGTATAGGTTCTCTTGCTTGAGCGGGGGAATGGATTAGAAGACCTCCAAGGTCCCTTCCAGCTCTATTCTATTCTCTAAGATTCAATCTATGTTGAATTGAGATTTAAGCTGTCTAAATGGAAGTTCACCATATAATATAATACTGTATTTTATCGAATCCTGCCCTCTGGAATGAAGTCTCCAATGAGATCCCTACCACTCACATCCTCACAATTTTCTGAAAACCTGGCTATTTTCTCAGATTTGGGGGTAGGGTTGATGAGTTTTGTTATGTGCTCCTGGCTACTTTCCTTCGTGACCAGAGGCAAGCTCGCCTGACCAATAACCAGCCAAGACACAGTGAAGGCCTTTTGTTTCGTTTATTGCAATAAGCGGGGAGAGAAGCTATCAAAGTTCAGGGTAAATCTGGTGGCTCCGGAATCCACCGAGTACACCCCTTCCTCCTCCAGGGGTCCAAACTTTAAGGTTTATCAGAGGTTCCTAAAAAGCTGGACCAGAAAACAGATTAGTCCCCTGACACCCCTAATCCTCAAAATTCACCAAATTTGCTAGTTCTTCCCCCTCCTTCCTCTTAGGGCACTCATTTTCCCAGTGTCCTTCCTCCTTACAAAAGGCACATTTATTTATTTATTTATTTAGGGACTGGGGAAATTTTCTCCTAGGGGTTTATATCCCCTGGTGCCAACTGGCTGTCCTCACCCCCAGCATAGACCTCTCCCAAGACCCCTTACTGATTTCCTGATTACTCTTCCCCATCCTCTTTACTGGCCTGTTTGCACCAATTGAGCCATCATTTTTATCTTATCTTACGTTTATCTCTCTCCTCTTCTCTCTTTGCATATACTTTCTGAGCCTCTCTTACCGGTAATAAATCTTCTATTGTTTTAGTTTTCCATGTGTCTAATTTCTGCATTTTTACCCTAATATCTTCCCATGCTTTCCCTACAATTTGATATTTCAATCATCATTTGATGTCCTGGATTACCAGGATCCAAATGTCCATACTTTTGAAGTTGACTTTTTAATTTTTCTAACCATTCAGTTGGTGTTTCCTCCTTTCCTTGTTCTAATGACAGTGCCTTCTGAATGTTAAGACTCTGAGGCACTGCATATTTAAATACCTTCTATCCCTTATAATCAAAGGTAGCATTCCTCTCTGCACTCCTGTTACCATCCCACTTTGGATCTGTAACAGGGATCTCAGCCTGTTCGTTCTTTTGTGAAAACTTTTTCTTACACTGTTCCCTAACTGCTCACCTAATCATCCCATTCTCCTCTGGTGTAAACATGTTTAAAAATGGGTTGCATTTCTCCCCATGAATATTCCATTGGTCCTAAAAACATTTCTACCCTGTTTTCCTACTTCAATAGGATCTTCTATTAGTTTGGGCAATTCTTTCCTAAATTGCCTGATTTCAAAAGCTGTTAGGGGGGGCAATTTTTTTTCCCCTTGGAGAGGGGTTTTCCCCTCTCTTGTCACCTTCCAAACTATAGGAACCTCAAGAAACACATAGCTTTCTACTTAACTTTTTCATACAAAATAGCAGATCAGAGTTCTCGCCTTTCAACCTGGCCAGGCATAAAACTTCACACAGCTCCTTTCTCTCTCTCTCTCCCCCTCTCTTCCATCTGATTATTTCCATTCTTTTAACACCTTCTATTGTCCTTCTAATTACTAAGAAACTAGCCTTCTTCACCCTTTCTTGCATTTACACCAGACACAAAAAATTTCCAAATACTTCACCCCAGGCAAAACAATCATTATTATTTTCAAGGAGCTTTTTAAGCCAATGAGCTCCATTTCCTTTTGGAATAAGGCCTTGTTGTTTTGTATATTACTGTTAGAGGGTCTCTCCCCCCTCCCCCAGGTTTTTAGAAATGAGTCAACACAAACACCCAAACACACAGACCCTTAAACATCATTTCCAGACCTTTGGAGGTTTGTGTCCCTTTAAATTTCCACTTTTACTCTCTTGGGGCAACTTGTAGCTTGTTCTTCAGGCAGTGGGGAAATGCAAGGAGTGTTTCTGATAGACCTTAACCACTGCCTATCCATTCCCCACCGCTCTAAACCAAGCTGAGAAGTCCAATTTAATTTATTGGCTGGCCAAACATGTACTTAGGCCAGATATACTGTAATGTATCATCCTTCCTCTGTCCAAATGCCTTGTTTAAAGCATTGACTTAAAATACTTCAACATTCTCCCTAAGGGATTCCCATCTCCCTAAGGGGGTTCATTCCAGAATGTAAATACCTTTCCTCTTTTTCCTTATTGGCTGGCACACTGGCCGGGGAGGCGTCCCTCCTTTTTGCACTCTTATTGCCCATTAATACCCCTCTGATATATAGATACCCCTCTGGTATCTTACCTGTCAGGCTGAGTTGAAGTCCTTCCTTGGGTCAGCTGGCCTTTCCCTTAGGTTGTCACTGGGTCCTGGCTTTCCGTCTCGGGATCTCCAATTCCTCTTTGTTCCAGCAGGGGTGATCCGACCTTTAGGGCTGGGGAAAAAACTTACCCAGGTGCGCACTCCCCTCTTCAGATATCCCTGGCTGCCAATGACGGAATGGATGCAAATCCCGGACGAGCCCCCAAGGCTGTTATGTGCTCCTGGCTACTTTCCTTCATGACCAGAGGCAAGCTCGCCTGACCAATAACCAGCCAAGACACAGTGAAGGCCTTTTGTTTTGTTTATTGCAATAAGCGGGGAGAGAAGCTATCAAAGCTTGGTTCTCTCCAAAGTTTCAACCCAAAATATCCACTTCTTTATACAACCCTAGACCCGGCCGCACATCCCTCCTCTTTCTCCATTAGCTGAGGTAGTATGAGGTTGCACTCTTTCCGTCCGCCTCCTACACATTTCCTGATAACATATTAAATCATATTCACATATACAATAGTAATAATAAAAATTAGACCCATTTAAATGGTTATTTTGAACTCTGTGGTTATTTATGTCCCCCTTTTAGAACAATAGGTTCTTTCCTATTTTTCAATTCAACATGTCTTTCCTGGCTAGCCATTTCCTCTTACAAATGTTATCTTCTTCCTTCCCCACTCTAAGACCCAGCTATTTTTGCCTACATATTTCTTTTACATCCTTTCTTTATGTTAACCTTTCCTGTTTCCCATCATAGCTTCTCCACTCAGTAAATTTCCATTGCAGCAAATTCAAATTTAAATTTCACACATTATTGGGCTGGCTCTCTCCTGCCTTTCCTGCTTCCTGCTTCCTGCAGAGATGCAGCAAAGGGAGGAGCCCCGCCCAATAAGCTTGTCAGCTCATCGGAGAACAACGTGAGGCCACTCTCTTTTTTACACACACACACAGAGAGAGAGAGAGAGAGAGCGAGAGAGAGAGAGAGAAGGGAAGCACAAGTGCCTCTCTCTGTGTCTGTCTCTCTCTCTGCAAATGGCAGAGGAGGCTGGGAGCTGCAGGAGAAGGCTCAAAGAGCCACATGCGGCTCTGGAGCCGCGGGTTGCCGACCCGTGGCCTAGACCCACACTCAATCTAGGCAGCCCAGCTCGAGGGGGCAGCCAGGCAGCCCAGCCCAGGGCCCAGCAAATTAGAGGCAGCCGACTACCATAGCCCTCTCCCTGCCTCCTTCCAGCCCCGCAGCCTTCCCCAGTGGAGACCTGCCCTGGGTGGAGGACTGGATCAGCGTTCCCTCCCCAGCAAGATCAGCAGCCCCCTCCACCGCCTCCTGCTAGCCTGGTCTGGCAGATGACAAAAGGCCTACAGCAATCCATCGGTTGTAAAGAATTGGTGGTGGCAAAACCTGAGGGGAGGGGGAGAAATGCAGCAGCAGCAGCAGCAGCAGCAACAGAGATGCTGATGGCTGGCTGAGAGGAGCAGACCAGACAGCAGAACTGAGCCAACCGGAAAGCTGAATGGAAGGTCTGACCAGAGCAGAGACGAGCACTGAAAGACAGAAGGGAGCTGGCAGAGAAAACAAGAGGCTGGAGTAGCGAGCAACGGAAGTGAAGGCAACAATTAAGCTTGAGGTCCCAATAGGAAGGGAGGGAAGACCCCCAGTAAGGAATAAAAATAAATACAGGACAGAACACAAAAACTAAATAAATAGGCAAATAATGACAAGAGTGGAACATTAGAAATCAAGGAAGAATAGGACTAATAAAGAGGCAAATCTTAACAAGGCAAATCTTAAATAATAAGGTAGGGAGGAATTGGAGCTCAAAAACATTAAAAAAAATAGAAGGATGAAAAGGATAAATAAAACTAACAGAAGAAGGTTAAATAAATAACAAGGTAGAAAAATGAGCACAAATAGGCAGAAAAAAGGATAGGAAAAAAAAATAGGCACAATTACCTGGAACAGAGAAGGAAACAAGGCTAACAGCAAAGCACATCCACCAACCAAAAAGAGGGATTTTCAAACAATAAAATCATGGAACAGCAAGCAAAACCATGACTTTGCATTAAAGGTGCAAATATATCATTTTTCAGGATGATCCTTTAGCAAGACTGACTGATTTAATCACAGACTGCAAATCAGTCAGAGATGGTAAGTTGTGTCCTACTTCCAGGAATATGCTAAATTAATAAGCATTTGCAGGAAACAAGTTTGTTGCTGGTTAAATTTTATTCAATTTTCAAAGTCTTGTCTCCAAGGCACTTTCTGCAAATCACTTATTATACATGCTAGAAAGATACAATCAGAGATTGAATGCTGAGTTATTTCAACTGTGTGCTTTCAAAGAATGGTTTTCAAGGAGATATTACCTGGAACCAGAAAAAGATAGGAAGCTCCCCGGTATCTTATCAAGCAGCAATCTTTTTATCTCATTGCTCAAGCATTTATTTTAAATTCTATCAACACATCAGTGTCAGATCATTTATAGCTAAATTGGTTTAAGCAGAGATAGTCATTAAAGAGATGCATCCAATAAAGGTAAAAACCCAAATACTTTTGCATTAAATGAATAGAATTTTCTAGTGCACATCAAGGGCACTAATACATCAAAGAAGGTACTTGACTTTGTCACAATATACATAATGCAGTCATATTTGGACAAAAATGCCTTTGTAAGGACCTGTCCCAACTGATCCTCTCAGGAAAGCACGATTCTTGACTCCATAAGGTTAATCAAAAGAGAGAAAGTGGTTGCATTAAAGACAGGCAGAATGTAATGGTCCCTTGCAAAGCATAAAGTAATTCTTCCCATTTCAAAACCCAATCCCCCTGACCAGTCCACCAACAGCCAATACAGTGTCACAAGGTTTTTTTTGAGAGTGCTGAGGTACAGACGTGATAACGGATCATCCTCAGAGCTCAGCGACCTTGGAGTCAGACTGGAACTGGCTAAGAAGGAATCCGTCTCATTTCTGAAGACAATTCCCCTCCCTAATTCCCATGCAGTTACAGCAAAAGCGAAAGCATGCAAAGAATGCTCCCCCCAGAGCCTCCTTCTCCAGCTCCAACAGAACGGAAGGGGACCTGACAGCCTTCTTTTGTTAGTAATTTATTTTGGCTTCCACTGATGTAGAAAATAATGTACTTGTTGAACCAATTATTGAATGTAGTATCTCTACATACCTATCTACTTAGTATTTTTGTCCAATTTCTGGAGTCTTTCTGGAAAGAGTAATATGAGCTCATCCACACAATTTTTTTCAGTATGTTGGGATTGATCTCTAATGCAAAAGCTTTTGAGTAAACTTTTTTAATGCATTTCACCTCTTGGCTATTTTCCACCCTAATTTTCATCATTATCAGATTAATAAAGTAATTTCTAGAGGTGACAGTAGACGGCTTACAGTTGTTTAGTAAAAATACCATTTAAAACTAGACTAGAAGACCTCCAAGGTCCCTTCCAGCTTCTATTCTATTCTATTCTATTCTATTCTATTCTATTCTATTCTATTCTATTCTATTCTATTCTATTCTATTCTATTCTATTCTATTCTATTCTATTCTATTCTATTCTGTTCTGTTCTGTTCTGTTCTAAACATTAAAACAATAAAGACCGTTATTAAAAACATTAAAACTCAATTGACCAATCAATCAATCAGAATAGAGCTGGAAGGGATCTTGGAGTCTTCTAGTCCAGGGCTTTTCAACTGATGGTACGCGTACCACCTGTGGTACTTTGCCATGTGGCAGGTGGTACGCAACTGTCCTAGAGAAGTGTAGCAGGGGAAGGGAATGAGCCGAAGCGACCCAAGCCTGAAAGAGAGGCAGCTGCAGCTGCAGGACTGTCTGGGCTTGGCAGAAGCCCCAGGAGCTGGCAGGGCTCCAGCTGATTGGTGCTTCCGGAAGCAGCTTGGAGCTGGAGGTGAACTGAAGAAAAAGGGGGGGAGGAGAGGAGAGGCTATAAAAGGAGGTGGTTTGAGCGGGAAAGGGGGAAAAAACAACAGGGAAAGATTTAAACAAATGTAATTAGTTTTACTCCCTTTAATTGAGTCTGTCTATGACTTTTAGAAAGTTTTCTTTGAAGGTAAAGAGGCTTAATTTAAAGCTAAAGCGTTTCGCAATTGCCGGAGACTTTCAGTCTTGAGTTGCAACATTGTGAAACGTGACACGCCTGAGGCAGCTTAAAGAGAGAAAACCCCCGGAGTTTATGTGTTTCTTTATTTTGTGAGCCTTTTTTGCTTTGCACTTGATTCCTGTGTCTTTAAGGGTACAGGGAAGGGATTGTGTGTGTGTGTGTGTGTGCATTCTTTCTTACTACACTGTGGAAAGAGCTCAGAAGGGAGAGAGGAAGAAGGGTGACCAGCTAGCTCAGGGGTCTACAAACTTAGCAACCTGTGGACTTCAACTCCCAGAATTCCTCAACTAGCCATGATGGCTGAGGAATTCTGGGAGTTGAAGTCCACAAGTCTTAAAAGTGCCAAGTTTGAAGACCCCTGAGCTAGCTGGTAGTGATGCATATTAATAAACATGGATAAATTCACCATACATTTATCAGTGCAAAGGGAAAGTAATTCAGCAAAGGAACAGCCACTGAAGAAATTAAAACTGGTACTTTTTTACTTTTTTCTACAGTTTGTAATATTTTATTAGATTATAGAATAAAATACAAAAATACAAAAGCAAGTAGTAGGACACAGTGGGGAGGAAAAAGGGGGAAAAAGTGAGCGGGAGAAGGGAAAAAGAAAAGAAAAGGCATTGACTTCTGACTTCCTCTGTTGCAGTAGAAGGAGGAGGCATTAACATTGAACCTCAACTTTTTACTTTTCCATAATATTATAAACTAGCCATTTCTATAACAACAAATGAATCTAATCAGTAAAACCCAAAATCCCTCCCCTTTTTTTTAGTCATCAAGTTTTTGATACCTTGCTAAGCACTGGTGGTACTCAAATATTGTCATGTCCTAAAAGTGGTACAATCTGTGAAAAGGTTGAAAAGCCCTGTTCTAGTCCAACCCCCTGCTCAAGCAGCACACCCCATTTCAGATAACTGGTTGTCCAGTCTTTTCTTAAAAACCTCCAGTGATGAACCACCCACAAAGTCTAAAGGCAAGCTGTTCCACTGATTAATTGTCCTCACTGTTAGGAAGTTTCTCCTTAATTCCAGGTTGCTTCTCTCCTTGATTAGTTTCCATCCATTGTTTCTTGTCCTGCCCTCTGGTGCTTTAGAAAATAATTTGACCCCTCTTCTTTGTGGCAGCCCCTCAGATACTGGAATACTGCTATCATGTCACCCCTATTTCTTCTTTTCTCTAGACTAGCCAAACCCAAGTGCTGCAGCTGTTCTTCGTATGTTTTAGTCTCCAGGCCTTTGATCATCTTAATTGCTCTTCTCTGAACTTTTTCCAAACACTCAACATCTTTTTTGTAGTATGGTGACCAAAATTGGTTGCAGTATTCCACGTGTGGTTGGAACTAGGGTTTTATAAAGCTGTATTAATACCATAAGGACCCACCTCAATTTACATCTTAAGAAGACAGAACTCTTGGAACGGTTCTTCCAACAGGAATCTTTATTAAGAAAAACTGACTGAAGGCATGCTAGACAGGATCTGAGGGACCCTACTGACCATTCAATGTTTTAAAGTGTTCCCAGGCAGCCCCACTCCACATTCCTTCTGGTCAATTCAAATTGGCAGATGGCTGGTTGTTAAATCCATCGGATCCCAAACGTTGCAATCTTCTCCCCCTTTTTCCTTGCTGCCGGTAAAAGGAGGCTTCATAGGGAGTGAGATCAAAGGCTGATGGCCGCATTGTTATGGTTAGTACTCTTGAAGGGAATCCACAGAGGATGTTACTTTGTAGTTGATAGGGGGAATGCCAGTCATAAACACCCGTGTTTACTCCCCCCCCCCCTTTGTAGTATGACAGAATCCAAAAGAGAGTAAGAATTGGGTTTTCTCAGAGTAGATAGCTAGAAATAAAATATAATTGGATTCTGACATCCGGCTCCCCTTAAAAATAAGAGAGGTCCACCTGTAGAGAAAACAAAACAGGTATAAAAGTTAGTGTGGCTTGTTAGGATACTCTGTATGAAACTTCTTTAAAAGCTTCGGGGCTTTGATATGATGTTTATGGACCCACTCGTTTTGAGAGGCGGGGAGGTGCTTCCATGCTATTAGGTATTGAGTTTCCCCACGATATTTTCTAGAGTCCAGGATTTCCCCTATTTCGAAGTGTTGCTCCCCTTCTACCATGATTGGTGTTGGTGGTGGGGGGATTTTTGGCCGTAAGTGTGACTTGTTCTCTTTTCAGCAAATTGCAGTGGAAAATTGGGTGTATTTGCCTAAGATTCTTGGGTAATTCTAATTCTACTGTTACTGGGTTTATGATTCTTTTAATTGGAAAAGGCCCTATATATTTTGGTCCAAGTTTTTTACAGGGTTGTATGGATTTTAAGTATTTTGTAGACAAGTACACCATTTCTCCTATAATGAATGGTGTGGGCTCCACCCTTTTCTTATCTACTTGTGCTTTGTATGCTTGCCTAGCTTCCTCTAGAGCTTTTCTAACTATTGGCCTGGTGTTTTGTAATTGTTCCATCCATTCTTTCAGTGATGGGATTGCCGGTTCGTTTGGGGTTAGTTCTAGCATGGGGTTGAAACTTTGGCCGGTAGCTATTTGAAAAGGAGTGTAACCTGTGCTGGAGTGGACTGCATTATTGTAGGCAACCTCTGCGAAAGGCAACAGGTCCATCCAATCTGACTGCTGGAAATTTAAAAAACATCTTAAATATTGCTCAAGTACTGCGTTACATTTTTCTGATTGACCATTTCCCTGAGGATGATGGCTAGACGTCAGTCCCTGGGTGGTCCCTAAAAGGGATAGAAATTCCTTCCAAAATGCAGATGTAAATTGCACTCTCCTATCAGATATGATGCGTTGGGGTACCCCATGCAATCTGTAAATATGTTGCACGAAAAGTTTCGCTAAAGCTTTTGAGGTGGGGATCTTTTGGCAAGGAATAAAGTGAACCTGTTTGGAAAATATCTCCGTGACCGTCCAGATGACATTATTCCCACTACTTTCTGGTAATTCCACTATAAAATCCATGGCTATTTCCCTCCAGGAGGCTGAGGGATTTGCCACTCTTTGTAACAGTCCTGGCGATTTCCCTTGCAACCTTTTTGCAGTTGCACACTTTGGGCAGCTGGCCACGTAACTTTCTATGTCTTTTTTCATGGATGGCCACCAAAATTGCTGTTTAATTAAGTGCAATGTTTTTACAAATCCAAAATGCCCTGCTGATTTTGTGTCGTGGCAAAGTTTCATGAATGTGATCCTTTGGGTGGTTGGTATATATAACTTCTCCCCCACCCAAGGCAGTCCGTCTTTCATTGTGCACACGTGTTTATTTTTCTGGAATCATTAATCTGTTTCCAAACTTTTCCGGAATTCAATTCTGGCCTGGCTATCCAGCTGTGGTTTTAATTTAACGTAGTCACTGGTGCTGCCAGTTGTGATTCTCCCATGATTAGTTTAGAGTCAGTGGCTCGCATGCTGTTATATTGGGGCATGCGAAATAATGCATCTGCCAGAAAGTTCTTCCCCCCCGGCAAATGCTTGAGCTTAAAATTGAATTGGTGAAAATGCTGGGACCAGCGGGCTTGCTTGGGATTGAGCTTTCTGGGTGTTCTCAAGGCTTCCAAATTTTTGTGGTCTGTCCACACCTGGAAAGGGATTTTATTGCCTTCAAGGAATTGACGCCATGTAAGTAATGACCAATGTATCCCATATGCCTCTTTCTCCCACACGGGCCAGCGCTGTTCCATTTCAGTGAGTTTCCTGGATGTGTACGAGCAGGGTTGCAACATTCCTTCATCATTTTCTTGTAATAGTACAGCCCCCACTGCCACATCACTTGCATCCGTCTGTATTACGAAGGGTTTGTCCATGTCTGGGTGCCTCAGTACTGGTTCGGCAGAAAAAAGCCTCTTTAATCTCTCAAATGCCGCTTGGCATTCCATTGTCCATTTTAGTGGCTAGCTAGGTTTCACTGAGGATTCTCCCTTCGTTTTTAGTAAGTTTGTGAGGGGCAGGGCTATCTGGGCAAATGAGGGGATGAATTGGCGGTAAAAGTTTGCAAAACCCAGGAAACTTTGCAGTTGCTTTCTTGTGCAAGGTGGTGCCCATTCTAATACTGCCCTGACCTTTTCTGGGTCCATTTCAATGCCTTGTGGGGATATGCGGTAACCTAGGTAGTCTATTCTTTCCTGGTGAAATTCGCATTTTGATAATTTGGCATATAGGTGGGCGGCTCGCAGTTTCTTTAAAACCGCTCTGACTGGGTTGACATGTTCCTCTTTTGATTCGGTGAAGATAAGGATGTCGTCTAAATAAACCAGGATCCCCTTAAATAGGTGCTCCCTTAGTACCTCATTGATAAATTGCATAAATACTGCGGGGGCCCCTTGTAATCCAAAAGGCAAAACTTTGAATTTGTAGCACCCCATTGGGCAGTTAAATGCAGTTTTCCATTCATCTCCTTCCCTAATTCTCATGCAGTAATATGCTTCCCTTAGATCTATAGTAAAAAAAATTCCTTTCAAGAGGTGTGATAACGTCCTTCATGAGGGGTAGCGGGTATAGGTTGCTTTCACTGATTGCATTCAGAAGCCGGTAGTCCATGCATAAGCGTAGAGAGCCATCCTTCTTCTCTCTAAAGAGGACCAGAGTGGCCACCTTAGGCTTGGCTGGTTCAATGAACTCCCTTTCTAGGTTTTTCTTTATAAATCTCTCCATTTCCTCCTTCTCCTTTGGGCTCATGGAGTATAATCTGGGCTTTGGGAGTTTTGCCCCGGGCTTGAATTCTATGGCACAGTCCGTGGGTCGGTGGGGGGGAAGCTCATCTGCCCTCTCCTCGCTGAAAAGTTCAGCCAGATCTCTGTATTCCTCTGGTATTTCTGGTAGCCCCTTTTCTTCACCCATGGATGCTATTTCCGTTTTTAATTTTGGTAGGTCCCCTTGGGGTTTTAAGTCTGTAGGGTCCTCTTTCAGGAAATTGATTTCTTTCATCCTCCAATTTACCCAGGGGTTCCATTTTGTTAACCATTCCAGCCCTAGGATCATCGGGCATTCCATGCAAATGTTATGTCTTCCTCATGATTTCCCAGGGATAGGTGGATTGGTAATGTGGCTAGGGTAACTGGCACCCCCCCTGCTATGGACCCATCTAACTGGCCAAATGAGATTGGTTGTTCCAGCCTCCTCACCGGAATGCCCAAATTTCCCACTAGTGTCGGGCTAATTAGGCAGCGGGTGCAGCCAGAGTCTATTAAGGCTTTCACTTTGACAGCATGGAGGGGGCTAATATAGTCACTGTCTTGAGGATGGGTGGGATGGATCCACTTACCAGTGGTTCACCCTCCGAGCTGTCATCTGGGGCATCCACTGGCCCTGCGGTGTAGGCTGGAGCTCTTTCCCCACGATGGGCGGAGGTAGGGGATTCCACAGCCTCTATCCTTCTCATGGCAGATTCTTTTGACTTAGCTGGGGACTTCCCGGATTTGCTGGCTGGTGGTCTGTCTGGGTTGTGCTGGGGGGCTTTTGAGCGGCATTCTACAGCCCGATGCCCCTCTCTCCCGCATTTGAAACAGCCCATTGGTTTCTTGGCCATAGCCGATGGCTTCGCTGGTTCGCACGTCGGTTCAGGCGGTGAGCGGCTCCATTGTTTTCCTCGGCGGTGCCTCTTCAGTAGGTCGATCTCTGCTTCCTCTGCCAGGACGTACCATTCATCGAGTTGGTGTGGATCCCCCGGGGCAGGCAAGCATCATATAGATCGTAATTCAGACCGTCTTTGAAATGGCTAAGGACGATGTCTTCCAGCCAGTTCAGCTTGCTGGCAATGGTTCGGAATTCTTGCGTATATTCGGCTACTGGCTTGCCTCATCATTTTGATTCTTTCGCGTGCTTTGCGATCAGCCAGGTGGTCTTCAAATCACCTTCTCAGAGAGGACATGAAACGGTTGAAGTCGTTGAGCTCTGGGGCATTGGAATCATGCAAATTCACCACCCAATCGGCAGCCGGTCCATCCAGAGCCGATTGCACGATCCGGATACGGGCTTTGTCGCTAGGGATGTGTCGCCCATGTTCCTCCATGTAGCCAAGGACTTGGGTTAGGAAAAACCCCAAGCGTGTCGGCTCCCCCTTGAATTTCGCGTCCAATGGCGGAAGTCTTTGAATGGATCGGTGCCTTCTTCGTCGGTATTGTCTTCCATCCGGATTGCCATCTGCAGGTCGGCTGGGGGTGGGGACTACTGGATCAGCGGATGTCCCCGGGGCTGCAGGTTCCAATTCCCCCTCAGTGTCTCTCCAGTTGCAGCTCCAGGAGTTGATGCGGCCGTGGGGCTCAGGATTTGCCTCTCCCAGGGAGCTGAGGGTTCTCTTCATCAGGTCGATAGCTTTCTCTAGGATCCAGTTCGAGTGCTGTGCCCAGCTTCCTTCATCTTCACTTGTGTGCAGGAATCTCTCCATCTCCTGCTTCCATCCTGGTTGTTTGGCCCCCCATCTCAGGGTCACCTTTCTTGATTTCTTTTCCCACTCGCCTTTCTTTCCAATGCCCATTGACCACCGAGGCTTGTGGTTATGCGTCTCCACCACCTCTTCTCCTGAGGAATCTGACCCTTCAGATCCGGATATTTGGCAGGTTTCCAGTCGGGGCAACGGCTCCCTCTCCAGTGGGCTTTCCCCCTTCCCTGCTTCATCGTCTGACATGGTAATCTTTGCAAAGTCCCCCGGCAAGGTTCTTCCTTCCAGGTTGACTAATTTTGCAGATCCTGTCTAATGTAAGGACCCACCTCAATTTACATCTTAAGAAGACAGAACTCTTGGAACGGGTTTTCCAACAGGAATCTTTATTAAGAAAAACTGACTGAAGGCGTGCTAGACAGGATCTGGGGGACCCCCCTGATCATTTAATGTTTTAAATCGTTCCCAAGCAGTCCCACCCCACATTCCTTCCGGTCAATCCAAATTGGCAGATGGCTGGTTGTTAAATCCATCGGATCCCAAACGTTGTAATCTTCCCCCCTTTTTTCCTTGCTGCCGGTAAAAGGAGGCTTCATAGGGAGTCAGATCAAAGGCTGATTGCCGTATTGTTATGGTTAGTACTCCAGAGAGGGAATCCACAGAGGATGTTTCTTTGTAGTTGATAGAAGGAATTCCAGTCATAAACACCCGTGTTTACTCCCCCCCCCTTTGTAGTATGACAGAATCCAAAAGAGAGTAAGAACTGGGTTTTCCCAGAGTAGATTAGTTAGAAATAAAATATAATTGGATTCTGACATCCAATTATAAAAGGGGGGAAGATTACAACGTTTGGGATCCGATGGATTTAACACCCAGCCATCTGCCAATTTGGATTGACCGGAAGGAATGTGGGGTGGGACTGCTTGGGAACGCTTTAAAACATTGAATGATCAGGGGGGTCCCCCAGATCTTGTCTAGCACGCCTTCAGTCAGTTTTTCTTAATAAATATTCCTGTTGGAAAACCCGTTCCAAGAGTTCTGTCTTCTTAAGATGTAAATTGAGGTGGGTCCTTACACCTAGCCACCTGGGTTGAAGAGGTGAGGTCCACGTGAACAACTTGATCCACACCCAATTTCCTGGTTCGAAGGAATGCAGGGCTTCTTCCAGGGGCAAGGTCTGTGTTAGGGTGCTTTCTTTCCACAAGGTGTGTAGTCTTTTGTGTAGGGCTGTAAGATAAGAGGAGGGAACCATATCCCCCCTTTCTAGGCTGAGGGACTGGGGGTCTAACCCTTTCAATGTGTCAGGGGGTCTTCCAAAAATAATCTCAAATGGGGAAAGTCCAATATCCCTTCTGGGTCTGGTCCTTATGTAGAACAGGGTGATGGGTAAGACTTGTGGCCACGTGAGGTGGGTTTCCTGGCAGAGTTTGCCCAGGAGGATCTTGACCTCTTTATTGGCGCATTCTGTTCCACCTGAGGATGTTGGGGAGTAAGGACAATGGAGGTTTTGGGTGATGCCGAGGACTTGGAATATGTGGGAAAGAATCTGTGATATAAAATGTTTTCCCCTATCCATGTCCAAAGTGCTGGGTACCCCAAATCTAGGCACTATGTCCTTAAGGAGGTGTCTGGCTGTTTCTAAGGCTGTGGCATGGCGGCATGGAAAAGCTTCAACCCAGTGAGTCAATTGGTCCCTGCATACTAGGACGTATTGGTACCCATTTGCTTTGGGTAGTTGGATGTAATCCATTTGTACTATCTCAAAGGGTCGTTGGGCCCAAGTTCTGCCACCTTCATGGATGGCCTTCCTGGAGGTAGTGTTGTTTGCCTGACAGGTTTTACAGGTGCTGGCTATTCTTGTGCTTCACTGTATGCACCAGGTGCATACCATACTCTTCTAATGGAATCTACCATGGCTTCAGTCCCACAGTGGCCCTTTGAGTGCAACCTCTGGCAGATGAGGCATAGTAAGCGACGTGGTGCTATGGGTCTGCCATCAGGGACTATCCAAAACCCGTCTTTAAAAACTGCCCCAAGCTTCTTTTCCCATGTATCTGTCTCTCCTGTGTCCAAGAAGTCTTTGTAGGGGATATCAGGGAATGTTTGTAGGGTAGGTGCGGTAATGTGGTGGGGGAGAGGTTGCATGGCCACCCATTTCACTGTGGCGTCTGCATACTGATTCCCTTTAGTGGTTGTGGAATCATCATTTCTATGGGCCCTGCAGTGGATGACAGCTATGGCTTTGGGTAGCTTTATAGCTTCTAATAGGTTGGAAACTAGGGTAGCGTGGGCAATTTGGTGTCCTGCTGATGTTAGGAAACCACGTTGTTTCCACAGAGCTCCTGTGGCCTGGCATATTCCAAAGGCATACCTTGAATCTGTGTAGATGCAGGTAGACCGGTCCCTCACGGCTTCGCAGGCTTTCGTTAAAGCTATTAGTTCTGTCGCTTGAGCGCTGTTAGATGGGGGGAGAGGGGAAGCCCAGACGATTTCATGAAGGGAAACTACAGCTGCGCCCGCCACCCTCGTTCCTTCATATATGTAAGATGAGCTGTCTGTGAAGAGTTCCATGTCTTGGTTGTCAAGTGGGATGTCGGTAAGGTCTGGTCGGGGTAATTCGGCATCCTGGACTAAATGGAGGCAGTCATGAAGACTTTCCCCAGTGTGGTCAGTTGGTAGAAGGGTAGCTGGGTTGAGTGTAGTGCACCTTTCAAAGGTGATGTGATCAGAGGTGAATAATTCTGCCTCATATTGGGTCAGGTGTTGCTGGGTAAAAGCCTGAGTTTGTGATTTGAGGAGGATTGCAAAGACTTCATGCGGGACTTGTAATGTGTGTGGATGACCTAGGACAATGTCCTTTGAACGTTTTACTATTTCCACAGTGGCTGCTACCGCTCTTAGGCAGGGGACTGTCCCTTGAGCCACTGGATCTAGGGTGACAGAGTAATATGCTACTGGGCGATGCGTGGGTCCGAACCTTTGGCTTAGAACACCTGAGGCAATGCCTTGTTTTTCGTGAATAAAAAGAGTGAAATGCTTTTTATAATCAGGGAGGCCCACAGCTGGGGCTGATGTTAGTGTTTGCTTTATCTGTCGCAGGGTGTGATCCAGGGATCTTGTCCATTTAATGGGATCAGGCATTGTCTTAGTTGTAAGCTGGATAAGTGGTTTTGCCAATTCTCCAAAGGAGGGGATCCATGGTCGGCAGAAGCTCAGCATTCCCAAAAGGGCTCGCACTTGGCGTTTGGTGCAAGGCGGCTTCATACCTAGTATAGTTTGTATGCGGCTCGGGGCTAATTTCCTAATACCTGGGGCAATAATGTAACCTAAGTAGGTGACCTCCTGTTGAAGGTATTGCAGCTTTGAGGGGGAAGCCTTATGTCCCTTCTCAGCTAAGGATTTTAGTAAGTGTAAGGTGTCAGTTTTGCATGTGTATTCAGACTCAGAGGCTATGAGGAGGTCATCGACATACTGAATTAGGGTTGATCCTCCTGGCAGGGTGATAGAGGAGAGGTCTGCTTTTAGTGTTTGCGAGAACAGGGTTTGGGACTCCGTGTAGCCTTGGGGCAAACGGGTCCAGGTGTATTGCTGATCTTCCCAGGTGAAGGCGAAAAGGTATTGGGAAGAGGGGTCTACCGGGATGCTGAAAAATGCTGAGCAGAGGTCGATAACTGAAAAATGGGTCGCTGAGGCCGGAACCTCAGTGATAATGGTGGCCAGGTTCGGAACAACGGGTGCTCGTGGGATCACGTGATTGTTCACCAGGCGGAGATCGTGAACGAATCTAAAGACTGGGTTTCCTTCGCTGTCTACCTTTGACTTCTTTACAGGAAAGATAGGTGTGTTGCAGGGGGAAGTGCATTTTCTCAGAACTCCCTGTGCTAGATATGCGTCTATTAATTTCCTAATGGGTTTGATGGCTTCGGCTGGGATCCTGTATTGTGGAATGCATGGTGGGGGGCCCTCTTTAACTTGGATTATTACTGGTGTGGCCCCTTTAAGAAACCTGACTTCAGTGTTATCCCATCCCCAAAGGGAGGATGGCAATGAGTGCAGATCATTGTGTAAGTGTTCCCTGCTTAGTACGACCAGCTGCAGGCATTTTGTAGGGATGTCTAGGGTTAATCCCGTTTGGCTGCAGGCTATGGTGGCTCCCAATCTGCCCATAAGTGATAAGGGAGATTGTGGGCACACCATGAAGGTGTGTGTCAAGGAGAGAGGACCTATTTCTACCTGGATGTCTTTGGTAAATTCTACAGGAATGATTTGTCCCCCTACTCCCATTATATTGTCTGTGGATCCAGGTGCCACTGCTCCCTTGAACGGGGCTGTTGTAATGAGGGATGCTGTGGTCTATTAGGCAGCTGTATTGTCTTCCCCCTATGTTAAGTTTAATCATAGGTTCTCCTTCAGGGCCTGTCCTTAAGGGAATGCTGAGGCCGGTGAAGATGGCTCTGAAGTCAGGTTGTCCTTCATCTAGTCACATAGCGTGTGGGTTTCCAGTGTCCGGTTCCCATTGGGGTGACCTGGGGTTCCACCTATCTCTGTGTTGTGGCTGGGTATCCCTGGGGAAAGGGGCTGTGGGTGGGTTTCCCCGGTACCGATGTCGTGTCCCGTCTTTCCCGCATTTCCATCTCATGTGGCCCTCCTCCCTACATCTGAGGCAATGTGTGCTAGTTATCCTCCGTTTAGCACATTGCCAGCATTTTGGCTTGTAGTCAGGGGTTTGGTAGTTACTTTGTCTAGGGTTCCTATGCAGGGCGGCGAAAGCTTGTAGCTCCTCCTTCCTCTCTATCCTCCTTCTCCTGTCCCTTTCCCTTTCCTTATCTTCCTCTTTTCTCTCTTTTTCCTCCTCCCTCCCTCCCTCTCTCTGATCATAGATGTAATTGGCTATTCTTCGCAGTTCAGCTATCTCTAATGTAGACCAGTTTGATACTATGTGGTGAAAGTGGCTGCGGATGTCACCCGCTGATTGGTCTACGAATGCGGATGCTAGAATCCTCTGGTCTTTCGGGCAGTTGAGGTCTAGGTGGGCATAAGTCACAGCTGCCTTGGTGAGATGCACCTAGAAGGCGTCGGGGTTTTCTTTCTCCCTCTGAGTGGTCCTCTGAAATTCGGACCAGTTTAATGGTTTTTTCCCTATCTCTTCTAGGGCTTCTAGTAAATTTTCTTTAGATCTGGTGTATTCCTCCCAATGAGTTGCATCCTTGTAGTCCCAGTCCGGCCGGTTAATTGGCCAGGCCACTGGTGTTGGGGCTACTTGCCCTGGTGTTACTATGACAGGGCATTTGGCTATTTCCGCTGTTCCTTCAAACAGCTGGAATTGGGTATGTCTAGTTTAATGAAAAGAAGGACTAGGGGTGACATGATAGCAGTATTCCAATATCTCAGGGGTTGCCACGAAGAAGAGGGAGTCAAGCTATTCTCCAAGGTGCCTGAGGGCAGGACAAGAAGTAATGGATGGAAACTAGTCAAGGAGAGAAGCAACCTGGAACTGAGGAGAAACTTCCTGACAGTTAGAACAATTAACCAGTGGAACAACCTGCCTCCAGAAGCGGTGAATGCTCCAACACTGGAAGTTTTTAAGAAGAGACTGGACAGCCATTTGTCCGAAATGGTATAGGGTTTCCTGCCTGAGCAGGGGGTTGGACTCGATGACCTCCAAGGTCCCTTCCAACTTTATTATTATTATTATTATTATTATTAGTTTCAGTAGTTCGTCTTTTGTTAAAAAGACGTGTATCGATTGGGTCATGTCCCCCCAGGACGGATTATGGCTGTCCACTATAGATTTTATGGTCTGGGTTACAGTTTGGGGGTTAGACCTAAATGGTGGAGTGTCTCGCTTCCAGATGACAAGGTTGGAAGCAGAGAATGGTGTGTGAGTTAAGACATAATCTAGCTGACCCCTTTGTCTTCCCGGTACTGGTTTATTTAATAAAGGGGCCATGATCCTTCCCCTAGACTGGGGTTCTAGGAGTGGGTCTTCTATCTTAGTCTGCTCTTTGACCTTAATGATGTCTTTAGATGGCTAGTTCCGCCCAGCAGTACCAGTATGGTATTTGGCTAAGTTTAATTCTAGACCTAAGTGCTTTTAGGGTGTGAAAATCAAAAGTACTGCATTCTGGCCAAATCTGTTTTCCTGTGTCATCCCTCAGCAAAGCCCATTTTCTACATATTTCTTTTGCCTTTCTTTTCTTCATTCCGGCTAGGACGGGCAGTTGCCGATCGTCCCACGCCTCAAGTAAACCTCCTAGGGGAGTCCTAATTGTCACCTTTGAACTGCTGCTTCTCATGTTCCCTCTCAGATGTGGGGCTCACTTTGGCTCAGTCAGGTACAAAAAGAAAAAAAAACTTCCGGGATTTTTGGAAAAAATAAAACCTCCAGGAGGACTTCAGTTCCCTGTCGAAGTACCCTCACCTCCTTCTTTGGGAACTCCGGGTTTTTGGACAAAAAAAGGTATCCAGGAGGACTCCGGTTCCCAGACAGAGTACCCTCACCTCCTTGTTTTGGGAATGCTTCTGGACTCTTCGTTAGTCCTCTCCTCCCCGGTGCCTATGCAGGGAATACAGGCACTCCTCCCTGCTACCTTACAGGGATTACAGGCAGTTTCCAGACCAGGCTTTGCTTTTGGGGGGGGCTTTTATGGGAATGGCAAAACAGATTTTTTCTTAGTCTTTCTTTTCCTCCCTTTTTTCCTTTCTCCACACTCGTAGCCCACCCGGCTTCTCCCTCTTATAAACAGAAGGTCCCCCTCCTGCTGACTCGCCCTTGCTTTCCCTGTTCTGTCGGTCACGGCTCAGAGGAGCTAGCAACAGGCAGTTTTGCGGCTAGAGGTCAGACAGGAAAATGAGATCCAGCTGTCATCCAAGGGTGAAGCCACTCACACACACTCACTTTCGCTCTCTCTTTCTCTCCCCTGACCCAAATAGATTGGCTCGTGGCGGTACTCACTTGCTTTCCGGTAGCTGTTGAGCGCAAGACTCAAAGTTCCCTTTACTACCCGGTGCGTCCTGGGCAGGGTCCATGGATCCTCCCCCTCAGACGAAAGAGGTCTGTGGCAGCTGGGTTTGCGATCTCCGGGCCCCGTCCGGTAGCTGGGTTAGCTGGGTTTTCTGCCTGGCTCACCAATTGTCAGAAGAATTTCCCGGTTCGCTTCCAGCTGGGGAAAGCAGATAATGAAGGAATTTGAGGACAGCAGCTACCGCAAAGCAGATCTTTATTTCAGGAAGGCAATAAAGCAACAGTGGAGTGACTTCAGCGTTCCTGCCTTGCAAGGTGACCCTCTGGTCCCATGTGTGGCTTTTTATATGCTTTTTCTACCCTGGGGGTGGGCTGGCTCTTTCTTTTGTGTCTTTAATGGTTGCTTGATGTTCTTTTCTTTGTCCTAAGTGGTATCTCCTTTGTCCAGTTTCTATTTTGGGGGGCTTAATCCTGTCAGGGGCAGGGCAGGTAGTTCTCCTCAGGGATGTTCCCTTTGTCCTGATTCTATTTTGGGAGTTAATCCCATCAGGGGCAGGGCAGGTAGTTCTCCTCAGGGATGTTCCCTTTGTCCTGATTCTATTTTGGGAGTTAATACCATCAGGGGCAGGGCAGGCAATTCTTGATGGCTTTGCTATCTGAGTTTTCCCCATTGTTCTTGGTGGCATGCCCAGGGTTTCAGTGGAAGGCTTTTTCAGAAAAAGTGTGTTTGTATGTTTTCCTAATGGGGAGTGAGAATATGGGTTTTTTGTCTAGGTGGTTCTTCCAACAGCAGTATGTTGAATATTGTTTTATCTTTTTTTCCTGTTTGATTCTTGAAAACATTAGAAAAATATTGCTTAGATATGCATATGCATACTTCTGCTTCACCAGCATCTGTCAACTTTTATACATCCTTAGGTATATTGATCTTTAAGAATATTGAGTATCGGGCATAACTGGAAACACAAAAGAACGGTTTCAGTACTTATCTTTCTATGCTCACTTAAAGAAAAGAAAAAAGGAATTGAGAGTAAAAAAAAAATGCCTGGGAACAATATGAGAACTCCAATTGGAAACCACGGCAAATATTGACTTACTTACTGCTATTTATGCATCTGCCTACACATTTATTTTCCCTATAATAACACATGTGCATTGACATCCAGAATTATTGTTTGCATTTCCACTGTCTGAAATATTTCTAAAGCATATTTGGAAGAGAGATTCACAGCTAATGTGCAAAGAGCCTAAAGCAAGCAATTTAGTGGTTGTGTAGCAAACAATATAAATAATTGTGAGTTTCATTTGTTAATATATGTCTTACTGTAAGTAGTTGCTGTTTAATGAATAGGTTTACAGTTCACTACTATTGTGGGGAAAGTAATATAACTATAATTTAAGCTTTTATATCAGCTATTTAAGATTTGAGCTGGTTAAGGCTAGGACAGTATTTTCACAGAATTGACATTCCAGTTGTGAGTAAGGACAAAGGCAACAGTCAGAAACTGAGTAGAATAGGAGAGAGAGAGAGAGAGAGAGAGAGAGAGAGAGAGAAAATGCACATACACATACTTCAGGTCATATCAATGAACACACACACAATGATCCATATGCATACTTTTACAAGGAAGCAAAGGGATCTCTCATTGTTTTGAATGTTTGCAGCCCAAATATGGGAGAACTCTATCAAATCTGTGACAAATTAAAAGTACTTAAGAATGGACCTTCTCTGAATGCAAGAAAGTAGTAGACCCATTGATATACATACCAGCATCCCTTTCCAAAGAATTCAAAGATTTATAATCGCTATCCCATCCTTAGATAGACCCCCCAGAGCAGTGATGGCGAACCTTTTAGAGACCAAGTGCCCAAAACCCGCTCCCTGCCCCCGCTCTGCCTCCCATCCTGCCTGCTCTGCCCCTGCCCCGCCCGCCTGCAGGGCCACACACTGCCTCCATGGCCTGCCGCAGATCACCCAGGAGCCCTGCAGCGCCATGGCAGCCACGCCCTCCACCCACACCCCGCAGCATCATCTGCATGCTATAGGATGCAAGGGTGGAGTCTTGTCCCTGCTGCCTGGCTATGTCCTTGGCTGCGCTGCTCCGTGCAGGCCGCGCACAGGGGTGACTCTCCTCCAGGGGGGCTGCTGATGAGGAGGGGGCCATGGGGGGGAGGCGGGCCCACAGAGAGGGCTCCGAGTGCTGCCTCTGGCACACGTGCCATAGGTTCGCCACCACTGCGATTATTATGAAGAATAAATCCACATGCAATCTTCCTCAATACAATTGTGTGTTCCACATGTCCCCAGGGGTATTGGATGGGTCTGGGGAGTGGGTGGGAGAAAGGGAAGGGAAAGGTCACCCCTACAGCTTTCTTCTAGTCACTATTGCTAACTTCCACTCATTGCTCAGTTCTTTGACAGGCTCAATGGAATTTATTTGTAGCAGCAGCAAATTTCATCAATGATAGTTTGGGGACCTGCCTAGGAATGATAGAGTTGTAGCCCAGCACATATAGAACAAAACTAGTTGTAGAAGATTGATTTACAAGAATATCCATGTAATGGTATTTTAAGTATAACAAAGAAAATGATGGTGTTATTTCCAAATTGTTTTGGAGATAACTATAAAGTCATTGTGCAATTTTCTTTCTTCTCCTTTATGATCTTATGACCCTTTTTGAATTTTTCTTTTTAGGACTGTTTTATTTACTTTAACCTCAGTGGTTGTACTGATTATCACAACAGACTGGATAAGCTGGGACAAGTTGAATCGTGGATTTCTGCCAAGTGATGAGGTTTCAAGAGCTTTCTTGGCTTCCTTCATCTTAGTTTTTGATCTTCTTATTGTCATGCAGGTGTGTTACTCCAGTATTCCTTTCACAGAGTGCTTAAATGGCTAGACTTTTTCCTATTCTGATGTATTCTTGTTATATAAGCTCTGGTAGATTTTACATATGGAGGTGTTCTACTCAAAATGGCATGGAGAAAAATAGAATAGCAATAGCACTTAGATTTATATAAGTGCTTTACAGCCCTCTCTAAGAGGTTTATAGAGTCAGCATATTGCCGACAGCAATCTGGGTCCTCATTTTATCAACCTCAGAAGGATGGAAGGCTGAGTTAACCTTGAGCTGTTGAGAATTGAACTGCCAAACTGCAGGCAGCCAGCAGGCAGCAGAAGTAGCCTGAAGTACTGCATTCTAACCATTGCGCCACCACCACGTCTCATAATAGGATAAACACATGAGAAGGTTTTTCCTTCAAAAACCTCCCTTGTGAATTTGAAATAAATATTTTAGCAAAGCAAGGTTGTTTCACATGTATCACACAAAAAATTAACAACTTATATTGGTAGGCGGTTTCATTCTCTTCCACCAATAACTGTTGGCGGCTTCGAAGACGAGGAAGCTGCTTGTGCTCCATAGGCGGGGCTGGGGCTTCTTTTAGGTATGGATAACTTTGTAAGCCAAACCATCCCTGCACGTCAAGGAGGTTTGATTTTCCTTGAACCATTGATCGTTGGGGAGTTTCTGTTTTATTTTCTTCGCCCAGGGTCATCGGGGTCGGAACTTTCGAAGACAGGGCTCTCCGAGGCGTTAGTTGAGAGGCAGCTTGCGGTGTAGATATAATTGCTTCATTAACCTCTTCACACTGGCACTTGTATTGAGGTAATCTGGATAAAGCGTCAGTGTCATGGTTCCGATAGATGAAACCCTTCGAGGCATTGTTTTCCTTAAAGAATCTTTTTATTCGGGAAACAAAGTATCGGCACTACATAGTTGAACCCAAAAACTAAATTCCCTTCCCCCTGATACAAAGTAACAAAGTGCAATTCCCGCCCCCAATAAACTATCATAAATCACATTCCCCAATTAGCTTAAAGTGCGGGCTTTCTCCTTAGCTCCATAGCCCGCCAAAATGTTATCAGCTTGTCCTTGGATTCCCACCACAGTGTTATGTTATAGCTAGCTGAGCTTACATTCCAACCCCCCCCTCTCTGCTGCACCTAATTTCTAAAGTAAGAAAAAGCATGTTAAAGGAATAGAGAAAATGGCTGCATTTTCATCAGTTGTCAAAGCGGGAACATCCAATGTTAGCAGCATTGACACTCCACTTATAACCAGTTTCTTTCTACCAACTACTGTTTCCATGGAGATGGATTCTTAAAGATCATCAAATTTTTACTTTTTTAACTCCTGCTGCTAAAATAAGAGCACACAATCCTGCATAAAATTGCGCTGATAACAAAAATGCCTCCTTGATAGCTCTTTTCTACTATTTGATTTTTTTTCTTTTGTTAAAAATAAATTAAAAGGTCTTCTGTCAAATCAGGGTTTATTTATTTTTTAATAGTTGTAATTTCTTTTGTTTCTGGCTACATTTCCAAGTTTAGTTTAGTTTCATAGTAATCTTTTAATAGCTGTTGAATGTCATCAAGCTGTTAACAGTGACATTTTTCAGAGAAACACCAAATGTTCTACCATTTTGTTAATTGCTATTGCAATTAACATAGCAATAGTCTTTCATTAATTTCTATATTATTATTATTGATATAGTCTTGCTTTGCAAGCTGAAGCCTTACTTTACAAAATATGGACTCGATCCATCAATTTTAATGTCCTTTTTATTTGAATAATCAGATTACATCAAAACCTAAACATCTTTTGTACAAATTCAGACAAAGTGTTAGTGTTGAACTGTGTCAGCATTGTACTCTTCATTGCACAAATGAATGAACTTAACAGAAATATTATACACTGATGTAGGAGATTATGCTTACTGGTCTTTGCAAATTGTGCCATTTAACTTTAAAAGGAAGGCAAGTGGTTGCAACAGTAATAGGAACTCTCACATAATTAACTCCAAGATTTTGCCATTTCACAAAAATGTTGGTTCCTTAGAGCAGTACTGACTTAATTTCCAATAAGTTATCAGTTCTGCCTCTTCCCAAATCATTTGTGGTTTGATTCTTTACCATATGGGCGAACATTAGCTGGAGTAATGATAAATACTCTGAACATTATTCAGCTTAGGGAAAGAAGAATGCTCATGCCTACCTGAGACAATCAGTGGCAGCCAAAAAATGACACTGTCAAGGTAATTCACAGATGATAGTGAGGATATTTAGCATGAGAGCATCACTCAGCACTATCTGAAGCTGCGTGTGGATCAGCTCCTAGCATTCAACGTATATAAATGTCCTTTCTTAAGGATTTTAAGGATTTCCTTTATGAAGGATGTAGTGTACTGAGTTGTTAAAACAGCAGGTGCAAGGCGTGCACCAACAACGCTAGCAGACCACGTGGCCTGCTAGCTAGACTGGGTGTCTGAAACCCCGGGAATGCATGTTTAGCGTGGGAAGAACTCGTGCATCTATTGGTTAACAGTTCCCAGGCTCCTAGTATAAATGGGTGAAGTCAGTTTTGCTTTCTGTTCTGTTTTGTGTGTGTGTCATGAATAAACTAAGTTCCTTTACTACTGAGTCTCTTCAATGTCTACCTCCGTAAGAACAGAACATTGGCGACGAAGGTGGGATTGCTGCCACAACAACAAAGGCCCGACTCACCCTGAAGGAAAGGCCTAGACCATGTAGAGGGACGGCGTTCCTACCTCCGCTCACTCACCTGCCAGTACGCAAACGCTGGAGGAGAGTGCTGCGAGGAACTGCCCTGGAACCCCTCCAGCAGATTGTGCAGCACATGGTAGCAAAGAGACTGCCAAAACCCTGCCATGGCGAAAATAGGGTGACTTGCAGAATTTGACGTCGCTCACCCAGAAAGGTGGAGCTCTTACGTCGCCCGGGCTGAAAATTACTTCAGAGTTAACCAGATTCTGGAAGATGAATTGAAGGCTGCAACGCTGCTCTGTGCTTGTGGCCAAGCTACTTTCGATATTGCGAAGAACTTAGTGGCCCCCGCACCATTGGAGACTGTGACTTACGGCGATTTAAAGAAAATGCTCAAAGAACATTTCAAGCCAAAACTGTCGGTCATCGCTTGGCAACATGCTTTCGAGCAGCGGGACCACCGTCTGTCAAGGCTGCTAACATCGAATGTTATGCTTGACAAAATATATAGATGCAGACATTCACTATTTAACCTGTGTATTACTTTAAGAGCCACTATTAGATAGTATGGGGGGAGGGAGTGAAAGAATGTGCTGAGAACTATTTAGCCATAACAATATTTCAGCACAGCGTCTTCAAAGAATGAAATGTGAGAAGATAGATAGTATGGCGGGAGGGAAAGCTCACACTTTAAACTAATTGGGGAATGTGATTTATGACTTGTTACATTGAGGGAGGAGGAAATGCTTAGACACTGTGGAAAGAAGGAGGAGACTTTAGTTTTTGGCTTCACTTTATGCGTGCTGAAGTAATGTTGCATAAATAAAGAGTTTTCTGGACAAAAATGTCTCAGATTTCTTTGGATTGCATCTTTTCTTCGGAACCTGACACCGTCCTGGAGAGTCTGCCGCAGATTGCATCGCAGCCCTTCGCCAAGCAGCACGGCCGTGTGAATTTAAGGACCTGGAAGAACGGTTGCGGGACCGCTTAGTCTGTGGCCTGAGGAGCCGAGAGCTGCAACAAAAGATCTTTGCCAAAGAAACTGTCCCTTTCCAAGATGCATTGAGAGAGATAAGAGGCAGCAGGAGGTGCTGTTAAGGCCTTGCAGCTCTCAAAGAGCACCCAGTGCTCAGATACTGTCCACCATGAGGACGCAGAACCTGGGGAAGATGCCGAATCGGACCAAGAGCTCGATCAGGTGCAACAGCCCCTGGGAAGAAGACCTCCGCGGCCTACTGACAAGGCAGTTCCCTCCTCGAGGTACATCGGGTGCGGAGGTCGGCACAAATGAGCTGACTGCCGTTTTCACGCAGCAATTTGCAGGGGGTGTGGCAAACAAGACCACATCGCCGCAGTATGTTTGGGCCACAGGAAAGACCCCCCAAAGGAAGAGTTGCCTCGGAAAGGTACTAGGGTCCCTAGCCAGAACAGGGTGGGGTTTTGTGCAAGCAGGAGAAGTATTTATAGGACGGGGGCTCACTGGCCATTAAAAAAGAAACTGCACATCAAAGTCAGGCTACAAGGGGTCCCCTTAAGAATGGAACTGGATACGGGCTCGGCTCTGTCCATAATTTCCCAGAACACATTTAAACAGATCTGTGGCAGAAGCGGCCAATGGATTAAGCTCAGGCCGTCAAACCTGGTCTTAACAGATTTCCAGAACTCCCGAATCAGTGTCAAGGGGGAGGCCACGATTGGGGTACAATTCAAGGGGTTCAAGGGCCCCTTGGACATCATTGTAGTTGACGGGAACCGCACGAGTCTAATCGGATTCGATTGGTTCGAGGCTCTGGGGATTCAGGTGACGGGGCTTAATAGTCTGCAAACGGCCGACCTAACGGAAGTGTGTAAAGAATTTTCAGACGTGTTCAGCCCAGAGTTAGGGAAATACAAGGGGCCACCAATTGCTTTGAGGTTGGATCCCTATATCGGTCCAGTAAGGATTAAACCTCGCCGGGTGCCCTTTGCTCTCAAGCAGAGAATTGACGCCAAGCTGGACAAGTTGTTGCAGCAAGGCATTCTAGAACCTGTGGATAGCAGTCCATGGGAAACCCCCATCGTCACACCACTTAAGGCCAACGGAGAAGTCAGAATCTGTGCTGACTATAAATGTACCTTGAATAAAGCTTTACAGCAACACTCCTGTCTGGTGCCAGTAGTCAGCCATATTCTGGCATCGCTAAAGGGAGGTTGCATTTTTGCGAAACTAGATTTGGTCCAGGCCTATCAGCAGCTGCCGGTGGACGAGGCCACGGCAGAGGCTCAAACAATTGTAACCCACCGGGGAGCTTTCAAGGTGCGGAGGTTGCAATTTGGGTTTAACGTAGCCCCTGGCATTTTCCAGAGTGTCATGGAGCGCACGCTCCGAAATATTCTGGGTGTATTCCCATACTTCGACGATGTCCTCATCGCAGGGGAATCAGTCGAAATCCTGGCTGACAGGCTCCAGGCCATTTTGCAGCGGTTCCGCGAAGCGGGCCTGAGGCTAAAACAAGAAAAGTGTAAAGTGGGAGTTACTTCCACGGAATTCTTGGGATTTCGCATAGATGCCGAAGGCATCCACCCTGCTGAATCCAAGTTCAAAGCGATTCAGCAGGCGCCCAGCCCTAAAATGAAGGGAGAGCTTCAAGCCTTCCTAGGGCTCCTTAATTTTTATCACGGTTTCCTCTCACACAAGGCCGCAGTGGCAGAGCCGTTACACCGGCTCTTAGACAAACAGGCTCCATGGAAGTGGACGAACATCTATGAGAAAAGTTTTGCTGAAGTCAAAGCCTTACTGTCATCTAATGCAGGGCTTTTCAACCTGTGGTAAGCATACCACTTGTGGTACATTAACAAGTGGCAGGTGGTACGCAGCCCTGCCTAGCCAAGTGTAGTGGGGGAGGGAATGAGCCAGCACAGGCAAGGACTTACAGTGAGAGAGTCCTCTGGAGCTGCAGTGGCTGGGGAGAGACAAAGGGCCCAGGCTCAATTCTGGCTCACCCTCCCCCATGAGAAAGGAGGAGGAGGGGGGCGGAGACAGAGGCTATAAAAGGAGGCAGTTTGGGCGGGAGAGGGAGAGAGAAAAAAAGAAGCAGCCTTGGGAGGAGGCCGAGTCAGCTGTAGTTGCACCAAAGGAGGAGGGTGGGGGGGAGAGGAGATCAAATCAAGCAGGCCAGCCATGAGCTGATTTGCAACTGCTGTGGCAGCCACCTGAGCTGGCAGCAGCAAACAGGCAAGAAATGCAGTGGGGGAGGGGTCGCCCTCCAAGAGGAATGAAAATGTAGCAATGGCTGGAGGTGAGGCACAGAGGAGGGAGGGAGGGAGATGGAGAGTGGAAGGATTCTTATGTGCTTTTGTGACTTTGAAGTTCTGGGATTTGTGCAATGTGGGCTTTGTGTTCTTAAGGAGTGTTTGGCTGATGGCTGATGGCTGATGTCTCGTGTTAGCTTCTATTGCTCTGCTATTGTTAGCTGTAAGTTTTGCTGCAAGTATTTTTCTCCTGAATGTATTTTGCCTGTAGATTTCTTTACTTATGAATGGAGCCATTTGGGGAGGCTGCCTTAGCCGGCAGCCAATACTTACTACATTTTTTTTTCTTCCTTACTTTCCTTTCTAGCCAGTAGCTAATTCTTAAAGGGGAATGTGCCTTTTTAAGCTAGTTCACTCAGCAGTTTGTCTTTTCTGTTTCTGGAGTCTTTTCCTTGTTTGATGAATATATGGAAGAGGAAAAAATATGGGGGGGTTTCAAATTCTTCCTTCAGAAGGAGGTGGGCATGAGAAAGAGGGAGGGAGGGAAGTCCCACCTTAGCACTTGGCCACCAGCAGCCCTGCCATTGACTTTACTTGTCAAAAGGTTGCAAAAGGGGATCACATGACCCAGGGACACTGTGACCATCATAAATATGAATCAGTTGTCAAGCATCCAAATATAAATCACATGACCCTGGGCATGCTGTAATGGTCATAAGTGTGGAAATGATCATAAGTCATTTCAGTGCAATTGCAACTTTGAACAGGGTTTTTTTTTGGTCATCAAGTTTTTGACACCTTGCTAGGTGGTACTCGAATATTGCCATATCCTAAAAGTGGTACAATCGGTGAAAAGGTTGAAAAGCCCTGGTCTAATGCAGTGTTGGCTCATTTCAATGAGCGATTACCAGTTAGCATAGCTTGCGATGCTTCTCCATATGGGATCGGGGCTGTCTTAAGCCACCTCAGGGCTGATGGGACACAAGTCCCTATAGCCTACTATTCCAGGACCCTTTCTGCTGCTGAGCGCAACTACACGCAAATAAATAGAGAATCACTGGCAATCGTAGCGGGCATCAAGAAGTTCCATGACTTTTTGTATGGTCGCCATTTTACGGTCTTTACGGACCACAAGCCACTTCTGGGGTTGTTCACAATGAACAAGCAGACACCCCAAATCATCTCTCCTAGAATGTTGAGATGGTCAATATTCCTTTCTGCCTACAATTTTTGCCTGATTCACAAACCGGGCAAAGAGATGGACCACGCAGACAGCCTCAGTAGATTGCCCTTAAGACAAATAGAGCCTGATCCTGCACCAGCAAACCACATTCTGTCTATTCAGGATTTGCCTGAGTCCCCCCCTCCATGCGGGGGATGTAGCTGCAGAAACAGCTACCGACAACACGCTAACACGTGTGTTGAACTGGGTGTTATCGGGATGGCCGGACACGTGTCCTGGCACGGAATTCCAGAGTTTCTGGAAACGAAAGCATGAGCTATCCACCTTTAAGGGTTGTATACTGTGGGGCAGTAGGGTAGTAATCCCGGCCTCACTGAGGACTAGAGTCCTTGTTTCTCTGCATGAGGGACATCCAGGAATAGTCTGCATGAAGGCACTTGCGCACAGCCACCTGTGATAGCCAGGGCTCGATAAGGAGATCGAAGCCCAGGTCCAAGGGTGCCATATTTGTCAGCAGTCCAGGCCAGAAATGCCCCAAGCGCCCATTCATAGGTGGGAAACAACACATGCTCCTTGGTCGAGGATCCATATCGACTACGCTGGTCCCTTTCAGGGGCAGCTCTTCCTCATTGTGGTGGACAGTCACTCTAAGTGGCTGGAAGTAGTTCCAGTGTCCGCTGCAACCTCCACTATCACCATCTATACTTCGCAGCATTTTTGCCACTCATGGTCTTCCCGACGTAATTGTCTCTGACAACGGAGCTCAATTTACCTCGTCGGAGTTCCAGCCTTCGGGCAAACTTAATTCGACATGCTACGTCGGCACCATTCCACCCGGTGTCAAATGGCCAAGCGGAACGCATGGTGCGGACAACGAAAGAGTCATTAAAACGGATCACGGACGGCAATTGGCATCACTGGTTGGCGGACTTTCTTCTCTGCCACCGCACCACACCGTGCACATCTACGGGCAAGAGCCCCGCCGAGCTCCGATGGGGTCGCCGTCTTATCACCAAGCTAGATAGGTTACACCCAGACCGGGATGCATCACAGGTGTCCCAGCCGTGGGCGTTTGAACATGGGCGATCCAGTTTGGGCCCGCAACTACGGCCATGGCAACTTGTGGGTGGTAGCTGTGGTTTGCAGGTCACCGAGCCTCTTTCATATGAAGTGGCATTGGAGGATGGTTGCGTGCTGCGACGGCACATTGACCAGCTTCGTTGGAGATTGCCGAGCCGCTCTTCCGCTCCTGGCTCTGCTCTTGGGGGGGGGAGGAAGCCCTTGATCCTGATCGGGAAGATCAACCAAGCAGTGACAGCAGATCACTGCAATTATCGAAAGAGGGGTTTGTCAGCGAGGCGGCTCCTGACTCAGGCACCACGTCCATGGGACATTGCTCGTGATTGGCTTTACAAGCCACTCCAATGGCGGGTTTTGTGCCTACGGGACATTGCTCCCAATCGGCTGCTAATGCTGACCAGGGGAATACCACCCCTCAGGGGAATTCCACCGTACAGTGGAACGCTGACCAGGGGAATACCACCCCTCAGGGGAATTCAACCCCACAGTGGAACGCTGACCAGGGGAATACCACCCCTCTGGGGAATACCACCCCTCCGGGGAATACCACCCCAAACCGGCATGCAGAGTTGCACCAATCGGCCAGCCTGCATGCTCCAATCCCGACTGCATTAAGCGGGTCCCCAAGTCCCGGTCTGCCGAGCCCGGTGGGCAAGCTTGCAGGCCGGGCACTAGTGGCGCCTCCGAGGAGATCGGAGCGGGCCAGAGGCCCACCAAAGTTCCTGCAGGCCTACATAAGGGTTCTGTCAGCGAAAGCCTAGAATTCAGAACACGCTCAAAAGAACAACCTTGCTAGGATTACAATGTCTGCCCTGAGCAGCAGCGCCACATCCTAAAGAGGTCTTAGGCATTGAAATTAAGCCTAGGCTATTGGGAGTGATTTGGAAGTCTCCACAGGGAGGCTGTCATTATTATTTTGTTCAGGGGGTGCATTATACTTCCAACCAAGGGGGGAGGGGTGTAGTGTACTGAGTTGTTAAAACAGCAGGTACAAGGCATGCACCAACAACGCTAGCAGACCACGCTAGCAGGCCTGCTAGCTAGACTGGGTGTCTGAAACCCCGGGAATGCATGTTTAGCGTGGGAAGAACTCGTGCATCTATTGGTTAACAGTTCCCAGGCTCCTAGTATAAATGGGTGGAGTCAGTTTTGCTTTCTGTTCTGTTTTGTGTGTACACACACACAAACACATGAATAAACTAAGTTCCTTTACTACTGAATATCTTCAATGTCTACCTCCGTAAGAACAGAACAAAGGACCTCTAGAGTCCTTTTATTTTGAATACACCAGCTTTTCCAACCTGGTTTCTTAGTGTTGGATCTCTTCCATAATTTAATTGTCAACAACCTTGTTGACCTTGGATTATGGAACTTAGTCCAGTGTATCCAAAGGAAAGAACATATAGTAATGTATTTCAGATGATGAGTCATCCTGATATTATCTAAGACATGGTAATGTGATATAAAATGCAATTGAATTAGCATTTAGATGTTTATGTCTTCTTTGCTGTTCCAACATTCATAATGTATGCACCTGTAGTACAGGGAATACTAAAATTCTTGTTGATCAACCTGACCAAATGACAATTGGTCTATTCATTAGTAAAGAATATATGCAGTTTTGTAACTGATGGAGTTCCCCCTAGCAGTTTGTTTTCCAGCCCATCTGTTCATCTATGGTAAACAAAATTCAAGCCCTCTGAAAGCTAGCCTGATACTCAGAGGGGACAAAGAGAGAAGTACAATTTAAAAACCATCTGAATGAAAGGATGATCATTTCCCAGGATGGAAGAAACAATATGGAGTGTCTGGGTGTTTCAATGTTGCTAGGAATGGGATGGATTCCTAAAACAATGCTTTGATTTTATATGACATGAAAAAATACCAGGAGAAAATATACAAACAACAGTTGATCTTAGCCAAACCATATGTAAAACTTATGTTCTAGACCAGGGCTTTTCAACCGCTGGTATGCATACCACCAGTGGTACTTTAGCACCTGACAGGAGGTACACAACCCCTAACCAAGTATAGCGGAGGAGGGAACAAGCTAAAGTGGTGCCGCACAGCCTGGAGGAGATCAGCTGGAGCTGCAGGGCTCAGCAGAAGCCCCAGGATCTGCATGTGCGGCTACATGCTGATTGGAGCTTCCGGCGCACCCAGAAGAGAAAAGGAGGCAGAGGGCAGAGAGAGGAGAAGCTATAAAAGGAGCCGGTTTTGGCAGGCGAGGGAGAGGAAAAAAAACACAGAGAAAGAGAGAGAAGAGAAGAGGCTTTTGTTAGCGAAGCAGTGAGGAGAGAGAGAGAGCGCCCTTTGCGAGCAAAGAGTGAGTGAGAGAGCGAGCAAGAGGCTTTTGCTAGCAAAGGGTAAGAGAGAGGGGGGCTTTTGCAAGGGAAAGGTGAGGGAAAAAGGGAAAAGTGAGGGGGAGAAGGGAAAAAGAAAAGAAAAGGCATTGACTTCTGACTTCCTCTGTTGCAGTACAAGGAAGCATTAACATTGAACCTCAACTTTTTATTTTTCCATAATGTTATAAACTAGCCATTTCCATAACAACAAATGAATCTAACCAATAAAGCCCAAAATCCCCCCTTTTTTTATTCATCAAGTTTTTGACACCTTGCTAAGCACTGGTGGTACTCGAATATTGTCATGTCCTAAAAGTGGTAAAATCTGTGAAAAGGTTGAAAAGCCCTGTTTTAGACTGCATATTGGATAATGTTGGCAATATCAAGATACTAATTATATTTTGCATAAATAGGATATATTGCTTATATAACAAGTTTTATTGAATTTTTTTGTTTTACAACCAAGTGCTTAGGACTCATCGTGGAGATAGGGCACTCCATGCAACAAAGTAAAAAATATAATCATACCTAAACAATTTAAATTACTCCTTTAAAGTTTCCCTCTCTATTTTATCAATCACAAAAAAAAAAACAAAGAACAAAAACTATCAATAATATTTCCACCCGTTTTCAAGCTTAACTAACTTCAATTAACATATTCCAATTTGGCCTTACATAAACATATAGTATACAATTCGGGTATCCATATAATATAGATTGTTTCTAACATATACATATTACTCCAATTATTCACTTTATACTTCTCTATTAAATTCTATCTCTTATTCTATTCTATTTCACATACATATTTTATAAATGAACATGACTTTAAGTATTTTAAAACCATTTTACATTTTAACCTAAATTGTTTCTAATTATTTCTAAAATAAACATATAATATAACTATTATATATATATATATTAATATTTCTCAACTATATTCTATTTCCTGTACTCTATCAAATATTTTTATAAATCAATCCAACATTCAATCATTGTAAGTAAAAATATCAGTAATATTTCACCAATCTCAATCCAACTCCTTTAATTTTAACTTTTCTAATTTTCCGTAATTGCCATTCCAGACCATAATCAAATCCATAATTTACATCAATATTAACTCAAACTAAAATCTTAGACCTTAGAAATCTCAAAAATATTAGCTCAATCAAAGTCTCTAAAAGCCATTTTACCCGTCAGATAAAGTTTTAACACTCATTTTTAAACCTAATTCTAGCTTTCTTTTTATGCCAAGCAGGTTTCCACAATAGGGCCTTTAGCTCCTCCTATCTTAATATTTGGCTATGCACATTTTCCCACAATTGCGTCCGATCGTAGTCTTCTCTTTTTTCCAGTATTGTCTGCACTATGTAATCAGTCTTAATCAGTATGGTGATTATTCATCGTTTGTTCATATTGTCAGCATTTTTAATGTCTCGTATTTGAAAGTCCATTTCTGTTGCTTTTAAGATTTGGTCATCAGAAATCTCCATCATTTGTATATCAGGTGTAGCATCTTCCTCTTCAGTACGTTGTAAATATAAATCCTCCATCTCATTAAGTTATAAATCTAGTTGTGTGTCATGATCAATCAAAATTTGAGATTCAGTTTTTAACTCTGGAACATCCTCCTTCCTGGGCGTTCTAAAATGTTCTCTTAATTCCTCTTTCATTTCCAAAAAATTTTCTAGTATAAGTCCATAGTTAAGCTGTGAGTGGGATTCCATTTTTTTTAGTGAAAGTTCAGCTTAAAAGATAGATTGCAATATTATAAAATATAAAATCCAAACAAAAATAGGAAAAAAAGGGGAAAAAACAAGTAATCAAGCCCAACACAAAGATGAAGACTGCAAAAGTCCCAGTCAGTATTGTGAATATCTAATTTATAATCCAAAGTGATAATAGAAAAGGATGTCTTAAAAGTCAATTATTATATTGTAATCCTAAAGCGAGAGAAAATCCATTTTTCTGGGATGTATATTTTATATTATAAAGTCAAATGAACTAGAAGTAGAAAATTGAGCAAGTTCCAAAAGATATACCAATGTCTGGGCGTCACGCCAAGTTCAGGGAATGAAAGTTCAGCTGTAAATGGTTACATTGTTACTAGAGCTTCATGCCAAGTTCAGAGATACATTGTAACCATACAATCCACATGAATCCGCCCAGAAAGCCAAAGAGTTTTTTTTTTTTAAAGTAGATAAAAAAGTCCAGGGGGGGGGGAGGAAGCAAAACACTCCACCCCCCTCCCTAAAGATTTCCACTTAAGCTAAAAACAGGCAAGCAGAGAGAGAGAGTCACAGTAAGGATATTTTCTTCTTTTCTTTTCAGGATCCCCCGAATTCCAACAGCTCAAATAAACAATAAAAATTAGTTATTTTTTTTCCCCGAAAGCTCATTTCCCCAAGTTTTCGAACGCTGCTTTCTCAAGGGAGGGGAATAGTTTCTAAAAACTTTTCACAGGGAAGGAAATAAAATATCAAGAGGGAAGGAAATGTCTCACCCGGATCTTCCACGGTGGTTCTTTTTGCTTAGATGTTGCTGTGACTTTCGGCTGGAGCAGCTAAGTGATCGGCCATGTTACTGGCCGATCTTTTCCCCGTCGGCCCAAAGGTGATTTCTCAGATCACAGAGGGAGCTGCCGCTCCCGCCACGATCAGACGAGTGTCCTTCTCCATGGTGGTCGCCTCTCTGGGGCGACTTTCGACCCTGTCCAGGATATATTGCTAATGTGATGTTTCTCATATTCCTATGGTGATTCTCTTGAAAATGTTTTGCCACTGCATAAGAAACACAGTTGATATTCCAGAAATATTGATTGGTCTCCTCAGTCTTTGAAATGTTCAGTATCCTTTTTATTGCCTTGTTGTTAGTACAGCTGAATATGAGATAGCCACATGGTTATTCTTTCTCATTTACTCTTAAGATTTATTGAACAACTGTCAGGAAAGTTGTTGAAAAAATGGATTTCTTCTACTTTTGTTTCTGTTTCTTGCACATGTACAAGACATTACAACATCTTTCTGTAATATGTCAGATTCTCAGTTATGGTATGATGTGGTCCAGATTGAAGGCAGATGAGTGGGGGGGGGGTCACTGTTCAGATATTTCTACGGAGTAAAACTTTTTGTCTATTCCAATGCATTTCACTATGATGTAATTATTGGTTATTGAACCAATTTCTATTATAAAAAATAGACATGTTACAAAAATGTTTTTTTTTCCTGAACTTTGGTTAAATGAGAAAAAAAGTCCAAAAGCATAAGCATCACTTTTAAATGTTTATGTTCATTTTATTCCTGCTCCCTACTTGCATATAATTTCATGATATACAAGGTACCTTCTGAGAATCTACTTTGTATAGCTGCAATGAGACACAGGATAAAAAAATACCCATATATTATCCTATGCAACATTGAATATCATTATACTTAAGGCATAAAATGCTATTGTCTGCTATCACTATTTTTACTAAATCATTCTTTTGACTATGAAAAATGAAGTCCCCTCCATATAACCTTGACTAAAAAAGGGGGGGTTTGGGTTTTACTGTTAGATTCATTTGTTGTTATAGAAATGGCTAGTTTATAATATTATGGAAAAGTAAAAAGCTGAGATTCAAAGTTAATGCTTCCTTTTACTGCAACAGAGAAAGTTGGAAGTCAATGCCTTTTCTTTTTCCCTTCTCCCCCTCACTTTTTTCCTTTTTCCTTTCACCCTTCGCTCACAAAAGCCTCACTCTCTCTCACACACTTCTCCCAGAAAGCCTTTCCTCCATTTCTCACACACACTTCTCCCAGAAAGCCTTTCTTCTGTCTCTCTCACATATTCTCCCAGAAAGCCTTTCCTCCGTCTCTCTCATACACTTCTCCCAGAAAGCCTTTCCTCCATCTCTCTCACACATTCTCCCAGAAAGCCTTTCCTCCATCTCTCTCATACACTTCTCCCAGAAAGCCTTTCCTCTGTCTCTCTCTCACACATTCTCCCAGAAAGCCTTTCCTCTGTCTCTCTCACACACTTCTCCCAGGAAGCCTTTCTTCCATCTCTCTCATACACTTCTCCCAGAAAGCTGGGCTCCAGCTGATTGGCGCTTCTTTGAGGCTCACCCTTCCCCTGAAAACACGTTGCTCGCTCCCTCACCCTTCCTCCGAAAACAGGGCACTCGCTAAACAGGGCGCTTGCTAACTCACCCTTCCCCTGAAAACATGACACTCACTCACTCTTCCTCCGAAAACAGGCCACTCACTCACTCGTCCTTCCTCCGAAAACAGGCCACTCACTCTGTCTCTCCTCACTGCTTTGGTAAGAAAAGCCTCTTCTCTTCTCGCTCTGGCCCTTTTATACTTCTCTTCTCTCCACCCTCCTCCTCCTTTTCTCTTCCAATTACTGTGTTGCACGTGCACCAATCCTGGGGCTTCTGCCAAGCTCTGCAGCTCCAGCTGATCTCCAGGTCTGTGCGGCGCTGCTTTACCTGGTTCCCTCCCCTGCTACGCTTGGCTAGGGCTCGTATACCACCAGCCAGGTGCTGAAGTACTATTGGTGGTACGTGTACCACCAGTTGAAAAGCCCTGCTTTAAAAATCAATTTCCGACTTCCGGTTTGACATTGCGGTGTGACGGGCACAGGAAGATGGAGCTCCATCTTCCACGTTCGATATCACCCCACTGGGGACCCTAAAAAGGGTAGAAAGTCATCCCAAAGAGGCGACAAAGAAGGAGGGGACCCTCATGGATCACGAAGGGGTGGCGGCCCTTCTGCTGGATCCAAGGAAGCCCTCCAAACCGGCAGGGGAAAGACTGGCTACATTCGTGTGGCCAGTCAGAAGCTGCTGACAACCAAAGACAAGCACTAACTAGCAATTTCTGAACAACATGGATGGAACTGGGTGAGACTTTATCCTGTTTTTATGGCCCTAACACTACTTTCCTGGAAAAAAGAATGCCCAAAGCAAAGAATCCTCTCGATGAGCAAGGGAAGGGGAAAAAAAGCGGCAAATTAATTGCTTTGGGGGAAAACAGAGGAAACTACAAGATCAATTTGGAACTAATACAGATCTATAGTTTTGAAATTTGGGGACTAAAAGTACCTTTGAGACTTTTTTTAGAAAAAATATTTGAAAGTTTGCAAAATAAGCTTGGATTTGGAAAGCTGGAAGACAGTGTTAACAACATCTAGTGGATGATTATGGCACTACAATTTATTATGCTTAAGGGAAACTTGGCTTGAAGCCCAGACTCAGATAAGACTCTTTGTTGTTCCTGGACACTTTCACTTTTGCAGACTGCAGCTGGGAAAAGGGAAAAACAAAAACTCTTGGGCTACTTATCTGGGTTGGGACCCTATTGGACTATAAAGACTACATACAAAAACAAAATGAGTATTCCATACTCAGCCTTAAATGGTAAAAAAATCATCTTCAACACCTGTCTCCAAAGCTCCCAGCTTGATATATCAACAAGAAAATGTTAATGAATCCCAGAAAGAAATTCTTTCCATGTTAAAATCAATCCAAGAGATAATTGTTTTATTTCAGGATGAGACTAAAAATAACGTAAATGAGATAAAAGAACAATTTTCTACAAATCTAGACAATGACTGCAAAGAAGGAACTAATAACCCAGAAAACAGAAGGAAAATTAGAAGAAACGGATCCAAAGATGGAGGATCTAAAGCAAGGAATTAACAGACAGATACAGACAAGTGAAAAATTAGAAGATGCAGTGATAACACCGGAAATGGAAAAGACATCGTACTTGTCAAGATCTCAGAACACATTTGAGGATAAGGAAGAAGAGCTGATCGAATTGATGATAAAGCTGTTAGGAGAAATGCTGAATATTGACAAACAAGAAATGAAAAGAAAAACTGAAGGAGAAGGATGGAGGCTGTTTAATGAATATAAATGGGTTGAACGTTCTTCCAAAAACACTTTAACCAAATTCTTTTCCTCATTCCAAACAATACATACAAAAACAGAGGAAGAACTACTTGATGATTTAAATGTTAAACTTGGAAAGTTATTTGGCAATGGAAGAAAGCTAGAGTAAGACTGAAGAAAATAGAGGTTCTGACCTAACAGACGGGATATCATACTACTAAACAGATGTTTGAATATGGCTAAGAAAATAGATAACTGTTAGAAATAAAAGTATTATTATAATTAGACGGATAGAATTTGTAACTAGAATATTATACTTTGTTATGAGATGGGAAATATAAAAATTCTAAAAGGGTTTGAATAAGGGAAGCTTTTGGTTACCCAAATATAATTTATTATGAGAAAATTATAAGTGATAGAGATATTTTGAACATTGATGGGAAAATAAAATTTTTAAAAAGTGGGAAAAACAGGATATTGATTAAATAAATGGATTTTAAGTGCAAATGCAATTGAGATATATTTTGGCTAGAAAAGATATTATAAATTGATACTATCGATATTATGTATAATACCAGAAAAATGTGATGAAGATGTCTATATTTAATTGTATAGGTATTGTATTTGCCCAGTATGGAAAAATGCATACCACCGGAAAAAGAGAGGACCAAGGAAGCACTGGATGGTGTAGTATTGGACTAGACTGAGAAAGTTAATGTGTACCACTGAATTACTAATAGACAACACATTGCTTGCCACGCCTCACACAAAAAAGGGACACCACCGTGCCTCGGGGTGCAAAAATGGGATGCCACGCTGTGGGGCATGAAAATGGGACACCGCCACACCTCAGAGGATAAAAATGGGCCACCGCTGCACCGCAGGGTGCGGTAACAGGGTGCACAAGAACAGGGCAGGGTTTGCTCAGTCTTTTCCCCAAACACATCGGCATAATCCCCCAACTCTGCCGGTAGGTCCAGGTCCTCATGTGTAGCCACATTCCCTGCGCAGGCATGTAGGTGATGGGTGGCACACTTCTTGCCGGGGAACTACACTGCCCCAGATGACCAGATAATATGTGGATCATGAGCCCATAACCATTCCAGCCCCAGTACCACCGGGAAGTGGGGAACTGTGGCCACATAAAACATGGCTTCTTCCACATGTGGCCCAATACGCATGTGAAGGGTCACAGCAACCACCGGGCCTGAACAAAGGGGCCGACCATCAATCGTCTCCACCAAGACTGGCGGTGACACCTGCTGCTGGGGAATGGACCACTGTACGGCAAAGGCCGAGTCCATGAAATTGGCCATGGCCCCTGAGTCCACCAGGGCCTGGATCTCCACCGCTCCCTGACCAGGCACAAACACCCTCGCTGCTAGCAAAAGGTGCTTTACAAGAGTCGGCTGTGGTGGAGGTGATTGGCATGTTACCAAGCAAGCCCGACCTATGGAGCCCTCTAGGCTGGGCCCTGCCTGTTTTCCACCACTGCTTTGGGTGCCTTAACAGGACACTTGGCCGCCATATGGCCTGGACCGCCGCAATATAGGCAAAGGCCTTCGCAGCATCGCCGATCCTTTTTGGCTTGGGTCAGTCGAGGTCGTGCAGCCTCCAACTGCATTGGCTCATCTGGAGGCGGTACTGACAGTGACACTGTCTTGATGGGTGCAGGCAAGGCCTCTATCATTGTGCCCGTCACTGCTGGAGTCTTGCATCGATACGGAGGTACAGGTGCATGAGCTCCTGCAAGGAGCGAGGGCATTCGATGCGCGCCAGCTCATCCAGGAGATCTGATGAAAGACCTTCCTGGAAATGGTCCATGAGTACCGCCTCATTGCACCGCAGGTCCTGGAAGACCACCCGAAACTCAGCGATGTAGTCTGCAAGTGATCAACACTCCTGCCGCTGCCGGTTTGCTGTCTGGGCCCTAACAGGGTCCTCAAACATGGCCCTTAGCTGATGGCAAAACTCTGCATAATTGTCTAGCAGCGGATTGGGCTGGGTCAGCAGGGGTGTCGCCCAACATGCCGCTGATCCCGACAAAAGGCTTATCAAAAACCCTACCTTATCCCGGTCAGTGGGGAAGTCCTTGAGTTGAAGGCTCATATACAGCTGGCACTGCTCAAAAAACACTGGGAATTGGGCCAGTGAGCCATCAAATTTCTCCGGCACTGCAACGGGGCATTTGCGGCATGCCTGAGCTGCTTGCATCTGCGCAACCTGCGCAGTCAGGAGGGCCACCTGCTGGGTTAATTGATCATTTTCCGTGTGGAGCTGTTCCATGGTCGCCCAATGTGGTCCGGAGGAGCAAGTTGGAGTGGGTCGGGAACAAAATGTGATGACCCAGGGCACAGCACAGAGGCAAAACAGTCAACTGGCAGTTCAAACCGCCCTTTATTTGCTCCAATTTTCCCCAAATGCTCCCACATTTCTGGCAAGCCCCAGAACAAAGTAACACACACACACCTTCAGCAGCCTCTGGCTGCAAGTAGTTTCACATACAGTTAGATTAAAAGAGTAATTTACTCAAGGCCACGTAGATAAGGAATGAAACATACATCCAGAATCTAACGAGTCTGTGGAAATACAAGCTTGCCTGAGCAGTTTCAGAAGAGAAGCCAAAATTCAATCCGAGGTCTTTGAACACCAAATCAAGTTTGTCAGCCAGTCCAATGGTCAGAGTTTCAGGGTTTCCAAGCAGAAATCACAACACAGAACAAGAGATCAGAGAGTTGTTTCCAAGATCAGTAACAGCACACAAAACTCCAAGAAATCAGCATTTGTTCCCGACAAATGCCCTTCCCCACAGTGTCTCCTTAAGTCTCAGTCTCCAGGTGTGCCTTGTGGAGAGGGATGGGGTGCTCTCCTCCCGAATAGTTGAGCCTGCCTGCGTTGTTCCCTCCTTCTCTCCACTCTCCATGCTCTAGGATCAGGAGGGGGTGGCCCTTGCTCATTGCCTGAGCTCTGTCTCTCATGTTCATCCTGTCCCAATCCTGAAAGGCCCTGGCCTGCCTTGGCCTGCTCTTTCCCACATTCCTCTGAAGCCACAGACACCTCTCCCTCGACCTCCATAGGGTCCAATTCCAGCTCATTTTCCTCAGCAGATTCAGGCTCCGATGGAGGCATGACAGTTAGTGAGTATCATGCGGGTGCTAGCCCTGCCCCGTTCATGTTGCACGCAGCCCCGTGTGCACACGTGTATGCATGTAAAATGCTTCCCCCTCCCTTTCCTTCCGATTTGCCAACCGAGAAAGGTTGGTGACCTCTGCCTTATAGGACTATCTTGCTATTCCATTCTTTGCTTTCAGTTTTGCCTTTTAAACAATTTTCATGCATGTCTCACCACTTTAACCTATCTTAACATACATATATGATATCCCATTCTTTCCCCCCTCATCAAACTTGTCTGACCTTTTCCATTTGGATTTAATTAATTGGCTTCTAGAAATCAAGGTTAATTGTTGATCTCATTTCAATTAGGTTTGTGTTTTATAGGTGGTAAATTATCAACCCATTTTCATCTGGAGCTTCACTTTCTTTTCAAAGCATTCTGTGATTAGTGGCAACTATCAATGTTTTGTGCATTTTACTTTTTCATTCCCCATTCAAAGGCCAAAAATTAGAAGTGATGTGTAACTTACCTTCCAGTAGCTGAGTTATGTACAAGTACATACTTCAAGATATTGAAAAGATTAAAATAGCTTCCATACATCTGTTTCTTTCAAATCAGGGACTGCCATTCTGATTAAATAAGGTTTTTCTGCCAAATTTTTCATTGATAATCTATTGGAATAGAGGGTATGTATTGATAGTGCAAGTGAGTATATTGTTTCAAGAAAATTGTTATATAGTGCCCAGCTTCTGTAATAGGGACCAACACTGATGTGAAACAACAAACAAGAATGTTAGATAAATCTAAATGCAAATTAAGTTCAGTTTTTTATTGAGAGAAATACAAGGATTTATAATATCTATTGTAATTGGTTCCTAATGCTCAATACTTTCTGTATGTCACATACATTAATCAGGCACTCTGACATCTCTGATCTTCCTGTAATCACAGATCACTTCTGGAGAAATCATCCATTACTGCATATTTCTGCATCCTGATACTGCATCCAAAAAGCACATTGTACTTGTGCATTTGGGACTGAAATATTTCCAGATCTGAAGCAAAAAATAAAAATGGCACTTTTTGTGTTTCAATCAAATATCAGTTTAAAAAGAAATCAGAAAAGAATATTAGAGTAAAAAAAATGAACCTGGAAAATTTATTCATATTACTTCATTAAGAGCTTACAAGAGTGCGCTGGCTCACGAGGTTAGGACGCTGGACTGTCAATCGTCAGGCTTGCTTTTGAGACCCAGTTGCTGCTGCAGGACACAGTGAGCTCCCATCACACACTCCAGCTTGCCAATTCAGCAGTTCAAAAGCGGGCCATTGCAAGTAGATTGATGGGTGCCACTTCAGTGGGCAACTTAACGGGGACATGAAAGGAGCCCCTAACTGGGCATTCCCCGGACAATGGTGATGTCACTGTTCAATCATTTCAACCCAGAAGTGATTTAGTGCTCCCAAATGAATGTAGTAGTAGTAGTAGTAGTAGTAGTGGTAGTAGTAGTAAGAGCTGCTTACAATTTATGTATTTCTCTAGGAATCAGCTGCAGCTTTAAACATAATGTGCAAAACAATTAAAAGTTACATCTGTAGAACTTGGAAATATTTAAAACATGACTTTCTTTTCTCGTTGTAAGGACCTGCCTCAGCTATTCCCCCTAGGAAAGCACACTCAGGAAGCAAGCATTGTTTCAAAGAGGATCTTTTACTGAGACAAAGTGACTGCAGAGTAAAAAGGCAAAATCTGAAATTTGTGCGCAAAAGCTAAAAGTCCAGTTTCATCAGCCCCACCTCAGTGCCCCAGTCCAGCAGGAGCCAATCCACTGGCGCGAAGATGTTATGAGAACTTCAAATCGAAAAGATGATAAGGAACCATTTTCCCAGGTGCCGGTCAGCAGGAATGAACACAGATGGCCCCGAGGGCATTTCCTCTTCCCTAATTCCCCCCTCCCTAATTCCCATGTGAATACATCAAAGGGAAAGGAGAAACAAATACTAGCAATACAGAAACATCTTTAATCCACACCCATTTGTGCTCCCCCTCCCCTTTCTTATGGAAGCATTCCAGAGGGACCTGATACTTGTTTTCTCAAGAAATAGCAGAAACAACTATTTTAGTATTTTAGTACCATTAGTACCAGCCGAGAATATCCATCTGTTATAATCTTTCCCTGATTTTTTTCATTGTTCTATGAAGAATATGTAGCAATGCCTTGATAGCTACATATTTCCTTTAATTGCAACTGATGTCAGAATTTTTGCTCTTGGCATTAATGTTCAACTTCTAGTTATGCTTGCGTGTACTGCAGATTCTTATAGTAAGAGTCTATACATCCCTTAATGTTGCTTTTTTAGGATAAATATTGGCTATCTTGGCTAAATTTTCCTGAAAAAGCTAAGCAGACACAAAAATCCCAAGGCAGTAGACCAGCCTGGGAAGTAAAAAAGTGAAATCCTGGAAAAAGACAATGATAAATCACTTCTGTACCACTGCCAATAAAACTATATGTCATGTAGTCAGCAGGACTATAGATCATGTTAGTGGTATCTTTATATTTTTGCCCTTTTTTCCTCATATTGATTGTTCTTATTCTTAGATCAACCAATCATTCTAAATTGGATTTGCCACTCTACCCAATTGGACCAGAATCTGTAAAGTTCTCAGCCAGTATGGAGAAATATTGCACTTACAGTCCAATATATCTTTAGGATTGGAAGAGGCTACTTTTTACCATGTTTACCCATGTTTCCCCAAAAACAAGACCCAGTCTTATATTTTTTTTGCCTCCAAAAGAGGCACCAGGTCTTATTTTGGGGGGATGTCTTACCTTAGGACTGCCACAGTCAGGCCTCCCATGCCTCAACACCTGTTGCACCGCTGCCCAAGGACTCCTGCTGCAGTGCAATCAGCACAACGAGCCTCGCACCGCAAGTGGCAGCAGTGGCACAATGTATCATGCAAGCGGTCGCAAGTGGCCATAGAAGAACTCAAGCAGTGGCGCAACAGGTGTTGGGGCGTGGGAGGCCTGGCTGCAGCGGTCCTAAGGTAAGCGGGTGCGGGGCGCATGGGGTAGCTCCACTCCCCCACCCCCGCCCTAGCTTGATTTTTAGGCATGTTCCTCGCCCCAAAACTAGGGCTTATTTTTGGAGTAGGGCTTATATTAGTCCCACCCCTAAAAAAACTAGGGCTTCTTTTCAGGGTAAGTCTTACTTTCAGGGAAACACGGTATATTATACTTCTATCCGCCCTTAATTCCACATGATATGTTCTTATTTAGATCAATTTGATGTGCTCTGTGTGAGCTGTTCTTCCCAGTGATCTGCAAACTTCATGTAGGAAAAATGATTGTTGTAAGTATTCAGATCTGTTCTGTACCGATTATAATAGTGCTTTTTAATGCTATTTTAAATGTTCGTATTGATTTTTTAAATTATAAACACTTTGGGACATGTTATCAGTTTCCAACAACACTTGAAATTTAACTTAGGTGTCTCCCATGTCTCTTGATCATTGCTGACATGTTTCTACACCTTGATTGGAGTCGACCTGTAGTAAATTAAATTGATTGGGCATGATTTGGAAAGGCACACACCTCTCTATAGAAGGCTTCAGAGCTGACAATACATACTGTAGCAGAGCAAAAGCCATGAGGTCAAAGGAACTGCTTGCAGAGCTCAGAGACAGGATTATTGCAAGGCAGGGATCTGGGCAAGGCTACAATAAAATTTCTGCTGCATTGAAGGTTCCTAAGAGCACAGGGGCCTCCATAATTCTCAAATGGAAGAAGTTTGGCACAACCAGTCCAGGACTCTTTCAAGAGCTGGTCACCCGGTCAAACTGAGTAATCGGAGGAGAAGAGCCTTATTAAGAGAGAGTACCAAGAATCCGATGGTCACTCTGTCTGAGCTCCAGAGATCCGTGTGGAGATGGGATAGAGTTCTAGAAGGACAACCATCACTGGAGCTCTCCACTGATCTGGGCTTTATGGCAGAGTGGCTAGACGGAAGCCTCTCCTTATGAAAGTATGCTTGGAGTTTGCAAAAAAGCACCTGAAAGACTGTGAGGAACAAGATTCTCTGGTTTGATAAAACCAAGATTGAACTGTTTGACCTCAATTCTAAATGTTATGTCTGGAGGAAACCAGGTACTCTTCATCTCCTGCCCAATATCATCCCAACACACATGGTGATTGCAGCATCATGCTGTGGGGGAGTTTTTCAGCAGCAGGGACTGTGAGACTAGTCAGCACTGAGGGAAAGCTGAATGGAGCAAAGTACAGGAATATCCTCAATGAAAACTCTGAATGTCCTAGAGTGGCCCAGCCAGAGCCCTGACTTGTACCCTATTGAACATATCTGGAGGGACCTGAAAATGGCTGTCTACCAATAGTCACCATCCAACCTGACTCAGCTTGAGAGGATTTGCAAGGACGAATGGCAGAAAATTCCCCATTCCAGGTATGCAAAGCTTGTCACGTCATACCCCAAAAGACTCGAAGCTGTAATTGCTGCCAAAGGTGCTTCAACAAAGTACTGAGTGAAGAGTCTGATACTTATGTCAATGTGATACTTCAGTTTTTTCTTTTTAATAAATTTACATACATTTCTAAAATTCAGTTTTCATTTTGTCATTATGGGGTATTGAGTGTAGATTAATGAGAAAAAAATGAATTTCAACAACTGTAGAATCAGGCTGCAGCATAACAATATTGACAAAAGTGAAGAGGGTCTGAATACTTTCTGAATGCACTGTGTTTGTGTGTGTATGTGTGTATATATGTGCGCATGTATATATATACATATACATCTATATGTAGGTCTTTGGTAATTCGGGTTTTCTCCCGCGTAAAATTGGAAGTGTCTTGGTGACGTTTTGATGAAGTCTCATTCGTCATCTTCAGGCTGGTGTCTCTTCGGCCTCGTGCTTCTAGGAGCAATGTGTGATCGCAGCTCTTTCTTCCTTTTAACTGCCAGTGGGGGTATGAACTCATTGGGTGGGAGCTTGGCTGTGTTCTGATTGGGTGGAGGTGTGTTCTGATTGGTTAGGGGCTTGGCTGTGCTCTGATTGGATGGGGGATTGGGTGTGCTCTGATTGGATGGGGGTGTGTTCTGTTTGGGTGGGGGCTTTGTTGTGCTCGGATTAGTCTGAGTTGCAGCGGTATTTGAGATGGAGAGCTGCATTGCTGTTGTTTGGCTTCGCGTTCGTGGTTGTGCCATATCATCAAGGTGGGTGTCAGTTTGCTTCATGTATGGATTGGAGGGGTTTGAAATGGCTAATGATGCAGCTGTGGTCTGGTTTCTGGTTTGTGGTCGTGCCTCATCATCAGTGTGGGTTTGGGTTTGCTTTTTGTGTGGATGTGTGGTGGTGACATCCTGTGTGGTTTTTGTGAGTGTGGGTCTAGTGTCATTCTTTGTGTTAGGGACTCGTTTGTCAATAAGGGTGGGTTTCCAAATGGCTGGTAGGTGGGAGGTATCATCTCATTTACTCATGCTGTGTGGGCGTTTTTCTATCTCGATGGCTTCTCTGATTATTCTGTTGTTAAAGTGTTCAGTTCTGGCGATAGTTCTGGTCTTTTTAAAGTCAATTTTATGTCCTGTGGCTTTAAGGTGTTGGACCAGGGAAGAAGTTGGTTCCTCTTTTCTGACTGAGTTCTTGTGTTCTTCAATGCGTGCACTTATTCTTCTGTTGGTTTGTCCGATGAATGTGGTGGGGCAGGCGGTGCATGGGATTTCATATACTTCTTGATTTTCTAACTCAATTTTGTCTTTGGGGTTTCTTAGGATGGTGGATATTTTTCGGTTTGTGCAGAATGCTGTCTTGATGTTGTGTTTGTGGAGGATCTTGCTGATTCTGTCTGTGGTGCCTTTTATGTATGGGAGGAGGGCTTTGCCGTTTTCTTGTTCTCTCTCTTGGATTTTAGTGGGGGTTTCTTTTTGGATTAGGTTGGTATTTCAACAACTGTAGAATCAGGCTGCAGCATAACAATATTGACAAAAGTGAAGAGGGTCTGAATACTTTCTGAAACCCCCACTAAAATCCAAGAGTGCACTGAACACTTTAACAACAGAATAATCAGAGAAGCCATCGAGATAGAAAAACGCCCACACAGCATGAATAAACGAGATGATACCTCCCGCCTACCAGCCATTTGGAAACCCATCCTTATTGACAAACGAATCCCTAACACAAAGAATGACACTAGACCCACACTCACGAAAACCACACAGGATGTCACCACCACACATCCACGCAAAAAGCAAACCCAAACCCACACCGATGATGAGGCACGACCACAAACCAGAAACCAGACCACAGCTGCATCATTAGCCATTTCAAACCCCTCCAATCCATACATGAAGCAAACTGACACCCACTTTGATGATATGGCACGACCACAAACGCAAAGCCAAACAACAGCAATGCAGCTCTCTATCTCAAATCCCGCTGCAACTCAGACTAATCCGAGCACAACAAAGCCCCCACCCAAACAGAACACACCCCCAGCCAATCAGAGCACAGCCAAACCCCCAGCCAATCAGAGCACAGCCAAGCCCCTAACCAATCAGAACACACCTCCACCCAATTAGAACACAGCCAAGCTCCCACCCAATCAGTTCATACCCCCACTGGCAGTTAAAAGGAAGAAACAGCTGCGATCACACATTGCTCCTAGAAGCAAGAGGCCGAAGAGACACCAGCCTGAAGATGACGAATGAGACTTCGTCGAAACGTCGCCAAGACACTTCCAATTTTACGCGGGAGAAAACCCGAATTACCAAAGACCTACATACAAACACCCGTGAAAACCTCAGAAAACATACATATAGATGTATACACACACATATATAGGCAGAATTTGTCTCTTTGTCTAGCTAAGTCACTCACTGTTACATTTCATCTTACGAATTGCCCTATCAGTGGTTGAGTTTATTTCCATTTTCTAAACATTATCTTAAAATAACCGTATGTTCACTTCAATTCTAAATGTCCCACCAGAGCTGTTTCGGGGGTAGGCTGGCATTCCTGCCAGCCCAGCTGAGCATAATCTTTCCCATTCATAGCATAGTTTGTTCGCTATTAGATTTCCTGTATTGTATAAAGAAACAGCAGAATAAAATATGAGCAAAGGAATGCTTCTGATTACTTATTTTTTGTATAGCCGATGAAGTGGCAGTTGTTTCTGTTTCCTCGGAGAGTTTGATGGGTATTGGAGAGTATATTGGTTAGAAAGCACACTTATTATTATTGCCTTCATCATAATGTAAGACTGCTGCTGGTTTTGCATCACAAAAGCACTATGCAGGCTTAATCACTAGGTGTCTTGCCTTAATGTACAAGGTATATTAGCATCTGTTATAATGGTACTTTATTATGGTCATTAATGAGTAATTTTGTTCCTCCCATTTAGAGATGGGAAAATTATCTGCACCCCTACCCTGATTTACATAGCAGTTTGCTGATATTGTTTTCTTCCTTACGAAGAAATTTTAACTCTTCCATTGTGTTACAATTAGGATTGTGCTCTGACAATATTAACATTGTCTCTTTAAATAAATGTTAAAACCTTGAAAAGGAAAATAAAATTTTAAATTGTTTAACAAGGCCAAATAAACAAGTATGGAGTCAAGGCTTTTCACATGCCATAGGACAGGATCAAAGCATGTTTACAATTTTCTACTTTGGCTGTAACTATATGCTTAAAGAATTCAGTCATACAAAGCTGATGAATTCATGAAGCAATGGATTATTCTTATCTGAACAAGTGTCTGTCAGACCTGCCCCAATCTGGTCCCTTAGGCAAGAAAAGTCTTGACTCCATTTGGTTAAAGCAAAGGGTTCTTGACTAAGAGTGTTGATAGCAGTAAAATTTACCACACTCGCTGGTTTCAAAAATAAGGTGTAGGCTTGCCCCCAGTCCATCCTTTTCCCCCCCAGTGGTGGGATTCAAACATGTTAACAACCAGTTCTCTGCTTAGATGCCACTTCCGATAGTCCGTTCTGGGCCTGGGCCTCTGAGGCCCAGAACAGACTTCCGGAAGCGGCATCCATGCACTTCCAGTGGGCCATTCTCGGCCTGGGAGACCTCCTCTGGGCTTCTGAGGCCCAGAGTGTACTTCCGGAAGCTGCGTCCATGACTTCTGGCGGGCCATTCTGGGCCTGCGAGGCTTCCTCCAGGCCTCCAGGGCCCAGAACGGACTTCTGGAAACAGCATCCACACACTTCCGGTGTGCTGTTCTGGACCTGGGAGGCCTCCAGGCCTCCGAGGGCCAGAACGGACTTCCGGAAGTAGGTCCACACACTTCCGGTGGTCCATTCTGGGCCTGGGAGGCCAGAACAGACTTCCATAAACTTCCGGAGGGCCATTCTGGACCTTACAAAAAAGGGCTAGGGCTTCAGTGGGTGCCACCCAGTGGTGGGATTCAGCCGGTTCGCCGAACTCAACAAAAAATTAGCTACTGGTTTGCCGAACTGGTGTGAACCGGCTGAATCCCACCACTGCTCCCCCCCCCCGACCAGTCTATTTCCAGCCAACCGAAGCTCGCCAAGATGTTTTGAGAACTCTGAGATGTTTGGGGGTAATCCACATATTTCTCAATGGGCTTGGCCATGGGATGCTGGATCCGGCTACCCTGGTCCTTATCACCTGTCATTCCCCCCTCCCGATTTTTTATCATGTACACAAAAAGCTTTATTACCCTTTCATCCTTCCCCCCTTCTTCCCCCTTTCATCCTTTTACCCCCCTCTTCTTCTTTTGAGAGCAGGATGCCTGTGAGGCCCCAAACTGAGCCAGGCAGAACTGACATTCTGCCCTCCTTGACAGAGACATTAGCCCTGCAAAAGAAAAAAGACAGGGGAGGGAGAGATACACAAAATTTCTCAATTTGCAAAACAGTTCATTGTGGCTTATCTGGGTATCAATCATGGAATTTTTTAAGCAGTTTGGGGGCTTTAATATGTTGGGAGTCGACCCATTCAATTTCTGAGGGGGGAAGTCATTCCAGGTTTTCCCCCGATGTATGTGAGAGTCCAAAATGTCTTTGATTTCAAAGTGCTGCTCTCCCTCAGGGTCGGGAAGTGGTTGCAATTCAAGACTCAAGGAAGATGTATGTTTTGATGGGGAAAAGTCTAACGTATTTCAGCCCCAAATTTTTGTCAGTTGTCTAGATTATAGAAATTTGGTAGAGAGATAGACCTTGTCTCCCATTTTAAAATCTTTTGGCTTGATGCACTTTTTATCAGCCTGATTTTTGTATGCTTCCCTAGCTTCATCCAAAGCTTTTCACACCATTGGCCAGGTGTTCTGTAACTGGGCAACCCAATTTTTCAGTGATGCAGTCAACGGGATGGCCTGAGGTAATTCAGGGATAGATACGAAGTCTTATCCTGAGGCCACTTTAAATGGAGTGAACCTGGTACTGCTGTGCACTGAATTATTGTAGGTGACCTCTATGAAAGGAAGGAGGTCCTTCCAATTGTTCTGTTGGTAATTAATATAGCATCTGGGGTACTGCTCCAGGATTCCATTGGCCCATTCACATCCCCCATTAGTAGTTGGGTGATGCAAGGATCTGAGCCCCTGAGTGGTCCCCAAAAGTTTTAGGAACTGCCAAAGCCACAAAGTGAATTGGACTCCTCAATCTGAGATTATTCTTTCTGGAGCACCATGCGGCTGATCGCATGAATAGTTTAGCCAAAGTGCATGCTTGAGGATATTTTTTGGCATGGTATAAAGTGCACTTGCTTGGAGAACAGATCGGTTATCACCCAAATCACTGTATTCCCTGAGCTTTCGGGCAATTCTACAATAAAGTTCATTGATATCTCTTTCCATGGGGCTTTGGGCTCTGCTTCTGGCTGGAAAAGCCCACACCTTTTCGGGGTCCATCTCTATCCCCTTGTGGGAGATGCAGTAGCCCAGATAGTCAATTTTACTATGGTGGCATTCGCATTTGGACAGCTTGGCCTATAGTTTGGCTGCTCAAAGCTTCTTGAGCACAGCTTTGACTAGTTTTACATGTTATGCCATTGTCTCAGTATAAATTAAACTGTCATCCAGGTAAACTAAAACTCCCTTCTACAGGTATTTATGGAACACTTTGTTTACTAGCTGCATAAACACAGCAGGGGCTCTTTGCAGTCCAAAAGGGAAGACCTGGAACTGGAAGCATCCTAAAGGGCAATTGAAAGCCATTTTCCACTTATCCCCTACTTTGATCCTCACTCGGTAGTACGTCTCCCTTAAATCCAACTTGATGAAGACCTTTCCCTTGGCCAAATGGGCTAGCATGTCCTTCATGAGGGTGAGCGGGTAAACATTTCCCACACAGACAGCATTAAGCCCACGATAATCGACCCATAGACGAAGGGACCCATCCTTCTTTTCCCTAAACAATACAGGGGCAGCCACCCTCAGTCTGGTGGGTTGGATGAATCCACGCTTCAGGTTTTGGCTATAAAAATCCGCAATTCCTCCAGTTCCCTAGGGGTCATGGAATACAGTTTAGGTTTGGGTAGTTTGGCCCCTGGTAGGATTCCTATGGAACAGTCAGTTGGCTGGTGGGGTGACCCCTTCTCACTGAAGATATCCCATAAGTCCCAGTACTCCTTGGGGATCTGGGGCCAATCTTTGGCAGCTATTTCCACCTCCCTTTTTGGTTTCACCTGCTGTAGCTTTGGGGTAGGTTTTTGATGACCCTTTCCCCCTCCCCCTTCACAACTGGCAAGCCAGATTTTTAGCAACCCCCTGCTCCAGTTCACACAGGGGTTACATTTCTGGAGCCAAGACAGTCCTAACACAAGGGGCTTTTCCATTCCAGGGGCTACACTGAAGCTCAGTCTCTGTGTGTGCTCCCATTCTCATCTCTTTTGGTTCGGTAACAAATGTCGCTGGTGCCCCCCCCTGCCACTGAGCCATCCAGCTGACAAAAAGCTATGGGCATTTTAAGCTCTTTGAGTCTCAATCCCAGTTTCTTGACCAGGGCAGGGTTGACCAGACATCTGGTGCATCCTGAGTTCAGTAGGGCTACTAGGCTTCCTTTTCACCCCTAGGATTGAACCACCAGTTCTGTGGGGATGGTCACTGGGTTGACCAGGTGACTTACCAAGGGATCATCATATTCTTTTTTTTTTTTTTAATATATATATTTTATTGGATTTTTATAGGGGTGGGCAAGTTACATCAAGGTGCTTAGGAAACAACGTGGAGATGGGTACATCAAACATCCCCCCAAAAAATCATAAATATATAGCTCAAATTAATTCATTATAAGTTCCCTCTCTATTTCCCTCATATAATATTACATATTCAAATTAATACATTTCTAAATAGAATTCAAGCAATCCTATCAAACATCAATCACGTTTCAGTTATAAAGATCCAAATCCTGTTTTTAGGCTTTACTAATTTACAGTTACCATATTCCAATTAGCCTTAAATAAACATATTATTAACACTTCGGGTATCCCTCATTTCCCTTTCCCCTAACATAATAATTATATCTGAAATGAATATATTATTCCCACAATAACATTCTTATATTTTATTCATTAATACCATTTCTTCTCTTGTCACCAATCCCTCTTATTCTCCTTCCATTACAAAATAATTATCTTATTTGAAATAAAAATATCAGTCCAAAAGATACATTTCTATCTGTTTTAAATATATATTCTATCAATCAATCTATATCTATAAAAAGTCTTTTTAACCCAGTAGGTAAAGTTTACCCCTTCAGATAATTATCATATCTGAAACATGATTTATTACAAAGGATATCCTCTTACAGAATTCACGTACTCCGTTAGTTGTTGAATCAGTCAAAATCTCTAAAGCCTTTTTAACCCATTGAATGAAATTTTAAAACATATTTTTAAATCTAACTCTAGGTTTCTTTCTGTGCCACACCGGTTTCCATAGTAAGGTTCCTACAAATCCCAATATTTGAAAAAAGGTATTTCTCAGCACTTCAGATTGGTCAATCTCTTCCCTTTCTTCTAGTGGCCTTTGAATGGTGTAGGCAGTTTTATTCCATGTTGTAATTACTAGTTGATTATCCACGTTATCACAATTTTCAGTAACTTGTATCTGGGTGTCAGTCTCTATTGGTTTTGACAATTCAGGCATCTCAGTTAAAGTTATTCTTTGATCATCAGGCTTCTCCATAAATTGTATATGGGGTTGTGTAAAGTTGATTTGTTCAATGGTTTCCACAATTTCTCCCGGTATAAGTTCATGTTTGAGTTGTAAGTATGGTTTCTCTTTAGGTTGTATATGTTGCTCAAAGGCCTCTTTGGAGCCACTCTGCTCCCTCTCCACTGTTCTTCGGCCTATAACTTGATCCGTCAAAATTTGAGAGTAAGATTTCGTGTACTCCATAGCTTCCCAGATTTTTTCCAGTATAAGCTCATAATCAAGCTGTGGGCAAGATTCCTCCATCTCAGTGGTGAAAGGATCTTTTAATCTTTTAGTGAAGGCTATATTTAGTAAAAGTCAACAAATATTCACCTCCAATTCCTAGTAAACAAAATCACCACCCAGCTGTTTCAAGTTATCTTTACCCTTATCATCCTTTGAAGGCCAAAGCCATCCTCCAGCAAAAAAAATATACAGTTGCAGTAACACTTTTCATCACAAGATGTCCTCAGTTAGGCTATAAAGTCTTTCTTTCCAAGTTAATAGATTTTTTGTTTTTCACATTAAACAAATAAAAAAAGAAAGTCCTCTCCAGGATAGTAAATAGCATAGTTATAATAGTAATGATCAAAAGTAGAAATATTTTCAGGGTCCCTCAGTATTCCAAGAGTTGAATAGTCAATAAAAAATTAGCTGTTTTATTTTTTTCAGTTCCCAAAGCTGGTTTTCCCACAGTGTCAAAACGCTGCTCTCTCACAGCAGGAAAGTAATTCAAATTCAAAAGCTTTTTACAGGAGAGTAATTAAGGAAAGAGGGGGAAGGAAAGGTCTCACCCGGATTCTCCATGGGGGTTCTTTGTGCTTAGCTGTTCTTCTGGCTTTCGGCTGGTGCTGCGAAATGATCGTCCATTTTACTGGGCGATCTTTTCTCCGACAGCTCTAAGGAGCTGGCTCGGACCGAGGAAGGACCTGCCGCCCTTCCCCCATCGACGAGGGCCTCCTCAACAGTGGTCGCCCCTCCAGGGTGACTTTTCAACCCGATTAAGGGTCTACTGGTGGAGGGAAAAACAGCCGATGGAGAGACGAGGCTCTCCATGCGACTGCGTCTGCGGTGATCCGGAACCGGAAGCCGGGATCATCATATTCTGACTTGCTTTCTACCAGGCTACCCACTGGGTCAGTCAGAGTTCTCCCACCCTCTTTGGGGAATGGGATGAACTCTACGACTTCTACTCCCTTCAGGATGGTTTCATGGACTCACTGTTGTGGTTTTGCTGGTTTTTTGGCAGGGTGTGCAGCTCGGCAGTCAGTAACTCAGTGCCCCTGCTTCCACACCTGAAGCAGCCAGCAGATCAGCAGCATGTGTTCTGTTCATGTGGCGCTGGCTTTGGGGCCTCTTTCTTTTCAGGGGGGATCTTCGCCATCCATGGCTCAGCTGATATCTGGATTAAGCCAGCTCGATTTCCACTTCCTCTGCTAGGACATATCAGCCATGGAAGGGGGGGGGGTTGCCACTGGAAATGCTTCATCACTTAGCCCATCTGGAAGCATCTGATCAAGATGTCTTCTGACCAGTCAATCAGTCTGCAGGCCAGATTGCAAAACTCCTGTGTGTACTCAGCCACCCCCCTGCACCCTTGTTGATGGCCTTTATACGATCTCTGGCTTTGCAATTGGCTAATGGGTCTTCAAAGTGCTTCCTAAGTGCAGCCATGAAGCGGTTGAGGTTTCTCAGCTCTGGGACATCATAGTTGTGGAGAGTGACCATCCATTCAGCTATGGCCCCCTCTAACACCATGGTCATGCTCGCACCTTAGCCCCTTCAGTGGCTATTTCTGGACCATACTCTTACATATATGTCCAAACTTGTGCCAGGAAGAACCCCAATTGCTTGGGATCTTAACTGAACTTTACTCCCAGGGCTGATGTCTTGTGTCCTCTCTGCCTTGCTGGTGCTGCTCCTGCAGGCTGGGCCAAGGGGCTCCCTTCTGCTACCATTGCATGGCAGAGGTAATTGCCCTCTTGCTTGCCATGGTGGGAGTTGGCTGGTCAGCGGGATGTAGCTGCATGGGATAGGGCTTCTCGAGCTTTGAGACTACCAAAAGCCACCCTCAAGAACATTATGGCTTGCTCCAGCATCCAGTCTTCTCTGGCTTGCCTGCACTCGATTCTTTTTCCAGTTCCTCCAGCTCCACTTGAGTCTCTTACCGGTGGCTGCCATCGCCCCCATGTGGGAATGTCACCTCCATGGATTTCTCTCCCATTCTTCCTTTTTCCCGACCCTGAGAGTCCATTGGGGTTTTGGTGGGTCACCCTCTCCCAGCCATCCAGATAGATCCAGCCCTCCAGGAGGGGGTTTTGAGGATGCTGTCCCCCAGGCCTTGATCTCTTCCTCATTGCTCCCTTGAACTGACATCATTTGCATGGTCCCCAAGGTAGAGGCAGTTTCCTCTCTGGGTTGACCACAACTGCAGAGCTGGCTTAATGTCAGACCTGCCCCAATCCGGTCCCTTAGGAAAGAAAAGCCTTCAACTCCATTTGGTTAAAGGAAAGGGTTCTTTTACTAAGGATGTTGGTTGCAGTAAAGTCAAGCCAGCTCTGAAATTTACTGTGCTCACTGGTTACAAAAATAAGGTGTAGGCATGCCCCCAGCTTATCCCTCCCTCCTGTGACAGCCGATTTCCAGACAACCGGAGCTCGCCAAGATGTTTTGAGAACTGTGAGATATTTGGGGGTAATCTGCATATTTCTCAGGGTGCCTGGCCATGGGATGATGGTACAAACAGGATCCAGCTGCCCTGGTCCTTATCACGTGTCATTCTCCTGCTCCTGATTTTCTATCACATACACACAAAGCTTTATTGCCCTTTAATCCTTCCCCCTTTCATGCTTCCTCCCCCTTCATTCTTCCCTGCCCTTTCTTACTTTGATGGCAGTATGCCTGTGAAGCCCCAAGCCAAGCCAGGCAGAACAGACAGTGTCCATATCAGCCCTTATGTAATAGAGGCACAGTTGCTAGAACCAACTCTTCTTTTTTTTTTAAACAAGTTTTATTAGTTTTTTAGTTTTTACATCAGAGTGCTTAGGAAGCAACGTGGAGATGGGGTAATCAATCATCAAAAAAAAAACCACAATCGTACATATATAGTTCAGGTTAATTCTTTAAAGATTCCCTCTCTATTTCCCTCAATTGATATAACATAGTCAAATTAATACATTTCTAAATGGAGTTCAACCAATCAAAAAAAATATTGATAATATTTCACCTATATCAGTCCAAATCCTGTTTTTAAGCTTTACTAACTTACAATTATCATGTTCCAATTTAGCCTTAAAAAAAACACATAATTTACACTTCGGGTATCCCTAATTTCCCATTTCATAGGATAATAGTTATATCTAGGGTAAATATATTATTCCAACCATTATATTTTTACACTTCCCAACTACATTCTATTTCTTATTCTACTCTATTTCAAATATATATTTTATAAATCAGTCCATATCTCTAAAACACCTTTTTAACTCATTAAGTAAAATTTAAATCCCATCAAAGTAATTATCATACCTAAAACAAACATATTATTCCAGAAAATACCTTCTTACTGCATTTCACATCTATATTCTATTTCTTATTCTAATAACTCCTTGTTTACAATCTTTTCCATATTACAATTCCAAACCATAATCAAATCAATAATTTTCATCTCAGTAGTATTAACTCAGTCAAAATCTCTAAAAGCCTTTTTAACCCATCAAATAAAATTTTAAATCTCATTTTTAAATCTAATTCTAGCTTTCTTTTTCTGCCAAGCAGGTTTCTATAAAAGAGCCTCTAAATCATCAAATCTCAATATTTGGTTATACATATTTATCAACAATTCAGTCTGGTCATATTTCTCTTCTCCTTCTTCCAATGCTATCTGAGAAGTATAATCAATTTTGTTCAATGTGGTAGTTACTTGTTGGTTATCCATGTTGACACAGTTTTCAATGCCTTGTATTTGCAAATCAGTTCCTGTTGCTTTTGGCATTGCAGATGTTTTAATTTGTTTGTTTTTCCAATGCTTTTTGTATAAATGTAACATATCCTGAAAGCTGGCTTTTATTAAGGTTACTTAAGTGGTAAATATTTGTTTTCCAATTAGGGGTGTTAAATAGCTCAAATGATGGTACAAGTGTATGCGTGTTTTGGGAGCACATTCTTCCCTGTTACACCATTGTGATTTCTTTGGCCTCAGATGCTGAAAGACTCAAAGTCTCAAGAAAAATATAATGAAAACAATATATAATTACAGCTAAAAGCTGAGCCATTCTCTATTCTCTATTTTACTTAATGAGGTAAAAAGGGAATGTTCAAGAAATATTGCTCCCATAGAATGTATTGCTCCCATAGAATTAGTCCTATCTGATAGTTAATTAGTGTTGCTGTAAGCATGAAGGGTTTACCTTTAGTGGGAGTAGCAGTGAAGTTCTTCCTGCCTTTTTCAGCAAGTGTGACCTTGACCACTTTTACATTAGGAAACTGAAACAATTGTGCTTGAATCTGGCTTCTGGGATTCCCTATCTATCTTTGCACTTGATCCAGCTTCCCTGTCTCTGCAGGTGGAATGTTGATCATTATCATCTGCAGGATCTCCAACTGTCTGAAATACTGGTTGGGAAAAATAATAGGATAATAGGATAAAATGCCCAAATACTAGTTGTAGTTTCTCCAGTGTTAAACAAAACTACCAGGTGAAGAAGACTGGCTTAAAAATGTGATTTTGTTTTCATTTGCCCAATTGTTTGTGTTTCAGTTAGGCACAGTCTGATTTATCCATTAAGCTGAACACTAGCCTATTTAGTATAATTTTCTAAAAATTATTAACAGAAATGGAAGAACATTCACAGTATGGTGAATATTGGCATTGATGTGTAACATACGGATTTACATTCAGACATACCTTTCAGATATTGGAATGACCCCAATCCTGTTTGCCTTTCTTAAGGCTTTAAAAACTTGGCTAAGTACCCCAGCCTGTGGCTCAGAATATATTAAGGGCCCTGTTTCTTGGCTTTATTATTAGTTAAATATTTTTGAATATAGAAATTGACTGACTGACTGACTGACTGACTGACTGACTGACTGACGTTAAAATGGAGTTCAGTGGTTTGCATTTCAATATGTTGTCTATGAGTCTATTCACATTGTCACAGTATATATTGGTTTCCGTGGCAAAGTATGTCACATGAACAAAGTAATTTCTATTTTGTTACCTGGGTTTAGGGTTTAATGTGTTGAAGCAAACAAACTATACATCTTAGGTCTGTCTATCTATCTATCTATCTATCTATCTATCTATCTATCTATCTATCTATCTATCTATCTATCTATCTATCTATCTATCTATCTATCTATCTATCTATCTATCTATCTATCTATCTATCTATCTGTCAAGACAAATGGAGGTATGTCACACAAAGAAGGAAACACAATACTCAAAGAAAGAAGCAGCATACAACTAACAAACCCCCTCTGCCCAATCCAACCCAACCAGAAGCAGCCCCACTAAAATTGAGCAATCGATTTCTTCCCATAGATGGAAACACGCAGACCCACAACCTTCCCCTCAAAAAAAAAAACATGCAGACACCTAGCAAGGAAATAACTTCAGATATCCCTAAAAAAATCACATCAACAAATACACCAGAGATAAACAGACAAGCACCCCAGACTGCAGCCCCCCCCCCCAAAAGAAGGTGAGTGTTGGTAATAGGAGATTCTATCCTCAAAGGAACTGAATCATCCCTCTGCAGACTAGACATACAATCCAGGGAGGTATGTTGTCTCCCTGGAGCAAAAATCAAAGATAAGGCTGAGAACCTAACCAAAATAATTAGGCCTATAGATTACTACCCCTTCCTCCTCCTCCATATTGGGACAAATGACACAACAAACAACCTGAATACAATAGTGAGAGACTACATACAACTAGGCAATAAAGCTAAGAAGCTAGGAGCACAAGTAGTGCTCTCATCAATACCACAACCTACTCCTTGGTAAGCTAGAAAAAGGTGGAATAGACAACATCACCACCAGATGGATCTGTAGCTGGCTGACAAACTGTATTCAATGAGTAGTCCTCAATGGCACTACATCCACATGGAGAGAAGTAAGCAGTGGGGTACCACAACGTTCCATCTTAGGCCCAGTACTCTTCAATATCTTTATAAATGACTTAGATGAGGGAATTGAAGGGGAACTCATCAAATTTGCAGATGACACTAAACTGGCAGGAGTATCCAACATCCCAGAAGACAAACTTGGGATCCAAAAAGATCTTGACAAACTTGAACAATGGGCCCTATCCAACAAAATGAGTTTCAGTGTGGAGAAAAGCACAGTTTAGGCAGGAAAAATCAAAGGTACAAATACAGATTAGGTGAGACCTGGCTTAAAAACAGTAACTGGGAGAGGGACCTGGGACTCCTAGTGGACGATCACTTGACCATGAGCCAGCAGTGTGCGCAGCAGCCAAAAAAGCTAATACAATCCTCGGTTGTATAAACAGAGGCATAGAATCAAGATCATGCGAAGTATTAGTACCACTTTATAAAACCCTAGTAAGACCACACCTGGAATACTGCAGCCAATTTTGGTCACCATATCACAAAAAAGATGTTGAGAGTTGAGAAAAAATTCAGAGAAGAGTAACTAAGATGATCAAAGTCCTGGAGACTAGAACATACGAAGAACGGCTGCAGGACTTGATAGCAGTATTCCAGTAATTGAGGGGCTGCCACAAAGACGAGGGTGTCACATTATTCTCCAAAGCACCAGAGGGCAGGACAAGAAACAATGGTTGGAAACTGAACAAAGAGAGAAGCAACCTAGAATTAAGGAGAAACTTCCTGACAGTGAGGACAATTAACCAGTGGAATAGCTTGCCTCCAGAAATCACTGGAGATTTTTAAGAAGAGGCTAGACAGTCACTTGTCTGATATGGTATTGGTTCTCCTGCTTAAGGGGGGGCTGGACTAGAAGACCTCCAAGGTTCCTTCCAGCTCTATTGTATCATTGTCTGTCTGTCTGTCCATGATCCCAGATTTAACCTACCACAGTCCATTCAATTTGGCAGTAATCCTACACAGACTGCAATGCATCTTTCTCCAAAAGACACATTGAAAACTGCTTCAAGGTCTTTGCTTCCCTCTCCTTCAGTTATCTTGAAATAGGATATTAACTATACATTCTTCACATGTAAAACTAAAACTGTGCAAAAAAGAAAAAGACCCATGATCATCTTCATTTATGGAGTGTAGCAGGTTGAGAATTGTAAATGTTGCATCCATGGCACCATTTTTTCTCACCATTCAGTTCCTTAACTGTTATTTGGTCAATGTTTTTGGAGTAGAGTATTCAATCAATGTTCATAAGACTCATATTCATTTCAGCTTAGCAGACTTCAGAAATGTGTCATGTGACAATCATACATGTAATTTACACAAAGATTACTTGTTGCTTTAAATCCTCACATAGATTGAGAATTTGTTTTCAGCTTGATTTCTGATTTAAATCCAAACATGAATTTTTGATTTTTATTGCAGAAATTTTGATCATAACAATTACATGCCTGTTTTTGCTAAATATCTTGTGTGTCCATATGCTATATGCATTGGTGCATGCATAAAATCCCATTTGCTATTTTACATGGGTATAATATATTCATGCTTAAAATGCATTAAATATAGAAAATAGGCATGTCTAAAATTACATTTGGTTTAATGGATATTCCATTTAAATGGACCTTCTCTCATTAGTCCTTTAAATCAAGATTTTATTAATGCTTTTGTGCTCTTAAAAAATAGCACTTCCTGGTGTAACCTTTCCAATTCAAAGTGCTCTAGATGCAATCACAGCCAGTTTGCTAATCCTAATGACTTTATCAAAATCAAACTCCAACACTACCAGAGAACACCAGGGTTCTATTGCTGAGCACCATAGTTGAAGAAAACAGAAATGTATCTATCTTTATAGCAAATATGACTAATGATATATAATTGTAAGAATATGGATAAGAATAATTCATTTGTGGCCACATGTGTTGTATATATTATAGAAAAAGAAGAAAAAATCATATAATCCACTAATTTGGTTTCCCTTGCATCCAGAGTTATAGTTACAGAAAGTCCATTAAAATCAATGGAACATAAATTAGATCAAATTTCATTGATATCAATGGACCTATTCTAACTACAATTACATCTGGTTTCAATCCTTTAATTATAGTAAGAATTAGGCTTTAATCATTAGTAAATGAAACTAGATTTTACATCAAGTATCAATCACATTTCCAAATGTATTTTTGGAAGAATAAATGTTAAGTTTTGAAAAGTTAAATGTCAGTTTTTATTGCTATTTCTGAAAGCTTTTTATTTAGTAATATAGATGATGTAATACCTTAGATAACACTGATTCTGCAGATCAAACTGAAATGTGGTACCTCAGGCTTTCATCTGATGAATTAAAAATGGGCAGATAGACTCTGTAAAACATATGGCAGACTTAGTGATTAACTTTATATAAATTGTACATGTTGAGTAATCAGTTGGCATAATGTCCCCACTCGGAATGCTCAGTGGAATGGCTCATTGATTATTCTGACTTGGCAAATTGCTCCTTCAATAAAACAATTGATTTATCTTTTTTTTCAAACATTCAAAAGTTTTTTTTCCTCAGAAATGTAAACCTTTTTTCTAATTAAGGTACCTACTTAATATGGCTTGATGCAAATATGTGCATCAATAAGTGTATGTGTAAGCAAAAATTGAAAGGTGCACAAATTTCAAGCCATGTTTTATTAAAGAATAAGGAAATAATGTGCTAGATACTGTTATGGATAAGTAAATATAACTAATTTTGTAGATGTATGCAGGTAAAAGTTTGCATGCCTAAGCTCCCAAGTTCAGTCCTCGATTTTGCCTGGTAGGAATAAAAAAGGGATGAAGTCCAGGAATGCTGCTGCCAATTAGTGTATGCAAAGCTGGCCCACGAGTTGTTTTCTTTCCCATTTGATGATTCATGAAATAGGCATGGGGATTTAGCTGAGATATTCTCTGTACAATATTATATGAACTCTCAGGTCATATTAAAATTGCATTTCCTCTTGGAGCATAAGCATCTAAGAGGGACAAGGAGATAAGTGATGAAATGTGCCTGTTATATACTACATAGTACGAAAGGGCAGAGCTTATATCTTGACATCATAACATATTTCATATCCTGGTATCATTATAGCCAGCTGTGGACACAGTAAGTGAGGATGCTTTGAATCAAAGTATTTTATCCTTGGCTTTTTTCAGAGTATTTTTTTTTCTTTTTAAATTTTTCAGTTTAAGCAATAGTCCTGGAATACCTACATAATCCCCCATCCATGTACTTAACAAGGCCAACCTGTTTAATATCTGAGATTATTCATAGACAGCTAACTACTGCCATCTGTAGAGGCTAGAGGGATAATTCTGAATCACATATTTACCCTATGTTCAGTGCTCTCACAGCCTTAAGTGTCCCCTAGCCCCCAATTAGAAATATTAGCTGTTTTATATTTCACCAGCTTCTAGCGTTATTCTTCTTTAATAGGAAAGATCATCCTAACTTATCTCTTTCCTTTCCCCCTAATAAAGTTTACCTTTACTAAACTGCTGAATCTCAACTTCGATGCAGTGGTTAAGACACTAGCCTAGAAACTAGGAGACTGTGAGTTCTAGTCCTGTTTAGGCATAAAAGTTGGCTATGCCAGTCACTCTCTCTCTCATCCCAATCCACATCACAGGGTTGCTCTTCTGGGGAAAATGGGAAGGAGGGGATATTATGTATCTTTGCTGCTCTGAGTTGAAAGTGGGTTAAAAATAAAGTGGAATTCTTCCCCAGAACGTTCACCCTAAAGGAGAAAATATTTTTCTCAATTACCATGACCCTTGCATTCATTTTAAATTTCCTTTCCTAGCAATATGATTTAGTTAACTGTTCATTACCATGTGCTTTCTTAATGCACATCCAGATATTTTGATTGCCACAAATTAATTTTTTAAAACCATCAAGCTGTTACTGATCACAGAAAGGATGGTGTTTGCTACGCATGGTCTTATCAGGCTGGTGTCAAGATTCTGGTTTAAAAGCCCAATGAAGTAAATTCACCAGAGACATTGTGATCTCTAATGTAAGACTTTATTAGGCATAGCATACTGGCACGACAGAAGGAAAACCAGCTCTGGCAGTATGGTGGGAAAAGATAATTAAAAGAGTAAAACCTCCCTCCCCTCTCTGATAGTTCAGGTCACATTGTCCAATTAGTCTTCAAATAGTTGTTATGAGAAGAAAGTCTCCCTTCGCCAAAACATCTCTTCAGTGACCTCGACTCACACTGATAGAAACCACCTGTGCATTCCAAACCTTTCCCCCCCCCCCTAATAACTATAGGCAAGCTAGAAGTAGCATGGCAGTTCTAATGCAAGGGATCTTCATAGCTTGACAGGCTGGCCCCCTACAGAGTTGGGGGAACCTGAAAAACAAAATGAATACACATTATTACTTGTTAACTTTCTCTTGCCCTGACCCTGGCTTCCAGGGATATTTAGCATGGAATCACTTTACCAAATGATCTGCTTTTATGTTGTGACCTTTTACCCATCTAGCTTCTGACATTGGATAGCCCTTCCATTGGATTAGGTATTGCAATTTCCCTTTGTGAATTCTGGAGTCATAGTGTGACTTGACTTCATAGTGTGTCTCCTCCCTGCACCATGATGGGTGCTGGGACTGCTTTCCCCACTGGCCTCATAGTGGACCCTTGAAATGGCTTCAGTAGGTTGCAGTGGAATATTGGATGTACTTTTCCCAATATTCTAGGTAGCTTGAGCTTTACTGTCACCGGGTTTATGACTTTCACAATAGGGAAAGGGCCTATGTACTTTGGACCTAGCTTCTTGCAAGATTGTTTCAACTTGAGATACTTAGTGGATAGATACACTTTTTCCCCTACTTGGAGTGTCCCCTGGGGAGCTCATTTCTTGCCTGCCTGTTTTTCCTGATTTCAGCTGCTTTGGTTAACGCTTTCTTCGCATTGCTCCAAACACATTGGAATGAATCTACGCATTCAGTTAAGTTGCTCGAGGAGGGAAGCTCCTGCGGGCATTCTGGCATTGGCACAAACTCCACCCCTGTAGCTAGCTTAAATGGAGTGAAATCAGTACTGCTGTGTACTGCATGGTTATACGCCACCTCCGCAAATGGCAAAAGGCCTACCCAGTTCGTTTGCTGGTAGTTGATGTAGCAACGCAGATACTGTTCCACCATTGTGTTAGCTCATTCTGCGGCCCCATTCGTACTCAGATGAAAAGCTGAACTAAGCCCCTGGAAGGATCCAATCATCCTCACAAACTCCCTCCAGAACGTAGTGATGAATTGGACCCCACAGTCTGAGATGATGCACGTAGGCACTCCGTATAGCCGGTAGATATGCTACAGGAACAATTTTGCTAGCTTCTGGGCTGAGGGGAGCCCAGCACATGCAATGGAATGAGAACAAGTCTGCCACAGTCCAAATCACGGTGTTCCCCTCACTCCCAGGCTATCTCCTCCCAGGGTCGCAATAGCCCTGGGCTCTTCCCTGGTAGTCTCTTGCTGGCTGCGCAAACTGAAAAGCTTTTCACATAGCTTTCAATGTCTTTTTTCATCTTTGGCCACCAAAACTGGCAATTGGCAAAATGCAAAGTTTTTAAGAACCCAAAATGGCCAGCTTGCTTAGCATCATGGCTACACTGCAAAATTTGTAGCCGCAAGCTGTCAGGGACATACAACTTGTCCCCCTTCCGTGCCAACCCTTCCCTCAGAGTTAGTTCTCTCTGGTGAGCTCCAAACCATGCATTGGTTTGCAGCTCCTGCTTCAGCTGCTGGGTGAAAGCATGGGGGGGGGGTTCCTTTTCTTCTCCTGCTACCTGGTGGTGGCTTGTGCTGCCTGTTGCCTTGTTGGGATTATGGAGCTCACCACCTCCTCTTGGTTATTCTTGTACTGAGACATGCAGGATAGAGCATTGGTTAGGTAGTTCTTCACTCTCAGAATGTACTTGAGCTCAAAGTCAAATCGGTTAAAGAACTGAGCCCACTGGACTTACTTAGGGAAAAGCTTATGGGAGGTTGTCAGGGCCCCTAAGTTTTATGGTCGGTCCATACCTTGAATGGGATTTTGAATAGAATAGAGCTGGAAGGGACCATGGAGGTCTTCTAGTCCAGTCCCCTGCTCAAGCAGGAGAACTTATACCATTTCAGACAAGTGACTGTCTAGTCTGTTCTTAAAAACCTCCATAGCGCCCATGATTTCTGAAGGCAAGCTGTTCCCCTGGTTAATTGTCCTCACTGTCAGGAAGTTTCTCCTTAATTCTAGGTTGCTTCTCTCTTTGTTCAGTTTCCAACCATTGTTTCTTGTCCTGCCCTCTGGTGCTTTGGAGAATAACATGGCCCCCTTATCTTTGTGGCAGCCCCTCAAATACTGGAATACTGCTATCATGTTGCCTCTGTTTCTTCTTTTCTTTAGACTAGCCAAACTCAAGTCCTGCAGCCATTCTATGTTTTAGTCTCCAGGACTTTGATCAGTTGCTCTTCTCTGAATTTTTTCCGAACTCTCAACATCTTTTTTGTAGTATGGTGACCAAAATTGATTGCAGTATTCCAGGTGTGGTCTTACTAGGGTTTTATAAAGCAGTACAAATACTTCGCATGATCTGGATTCTATGCCTCTGTTTATACAATCCAGGATTGTATTAGCTTTTTTGGCTGCTGCTGCACACTGCTGGCTCATATTCAAGTGATCATCCACTAGGACTCCAAGGTCTCTCTCATAGTTACTGTTTTGGAGCCAAGTGTCACCTAATCTGTACTTATACCTTTGCTTTTTCCTGCCTAAATGTAAAACTTTGCTTTTCTCTACATTAAAATTCATTTTCTTGGATAGATCTTTTTGAATCCTGAGCTTGTCTTCTGTGGTGTTGGCTATTCCTGCTAGTTTAGTGTCATTGCAAATTTAATGAGTTCCCCTTCAATTCCCTCATCTAAGTCATTTTACTCCCTTCCAGGAACTGCCTCCAATGTATTTTTCTTCAAAAAAGAAAAGTGATGGATAAATGCTTGAGATATTCTTAAGCCACCTTTCTAAAACAGTTTTGGAAATCTACAACTGGTTGTGCTCCGTGTACTCTAAAAAATCTTTCCAATTGTTCATTTTCTTTATATTGGAGGTGGTGGTAATGGAGCTGTACTCTAGAGCAAGAGTACAGTTGTTTGGCAGAAAAGAAGAGCAGGAAGAAGAGGAGAAAGTGAAAATAGCTGAACAGTACAGAGTTACCTCATTAGCATGGATGTAATTCAAGCAATTTTGGTTTAAGGATAGTAAGTCCCAGTTGAAAGAGTTACCCTTGCCTATCTAACCACTAAAACAATTTCCTCCAAGCAGGTGGTTTAAGATGTCCCAGTAATTATGTTGGCTAGGAATTTAGGAAGTTGTAGCAATGTTGGCTAAACAGGGGAAGGTCATAAGATTTTACTTTTGCAGCTATGTTCCATGATTACTAAAATCTTTGGAATATGTTTAGGTGAGTTCCAGCTACTTGTTGGTCCATGATAAAAAACAGAAATGTCCATCCTTTTATGGGAGAAAAATCAGCTATAGGATATGAGAAAGCTAAAATATCACAAGATTTTATGGAATTTAATCTGGGGTAAGGAGGACAACTTGCAGAGGTTACCTTGAAATGTTGCATATAGCTTGCTATTGTCTAAAATATTGTTTGGTTACTTGCTAGTGATTGTCTTGGAATAAACAGAGAAAAAAGAAAAAGGAAGGAGGCAGAAAAAAAAAAAAAGAGAAACTACAGTATGGATAGCCACTGGGACATTTTATAAGCTTTTTAAAAAAAAAAAAAAAAAAGAGGCTGCATCAGCAATCAAGTAGGATAAAGTCTAGATAGAAGATGAGAAGGGAGGTGTCACAGAGGGCATTCATCAAAAGCCTTGAATGCATTTCAGGAATGTATTTAAACTATATCTAAACCAAATTACAAAACTCTCTGAAGATTTGTCCATTATCTCTCTCACACACATTCACACACAAATAATTTTCTAAAATTATAACCATTTTTGAAAGTGAGGAGATTCTATAAGCAGGTTTTCATCTGAGGATTTTAATTCATTCACAGTGTCAACGCTGTTAATATAGGATATTATTGCTTTGACAAGATATGCAGAACTGTCTGGTATTTTTAGAGTTAATTCAGATGACAGAAAGGGAGGAGATTCATGAGGAAAGCCCGGGAAAGAAACGGAAGTAAATCTTTGGCCTCCAGCCTAATTGGAAGACGTAATTCATGACTGTAAAATAAGGGAGGGGTGTAGCAAGAAAAGAAAGACGCAAGCCAGAGAAATTCAGTTTCTGGCATCCGTCCATGTAAGTGCCAAGGTTATGTTTGCAATTAAAAAGATTCAAAGAGGAAAAATGCCTCATGTTTCTTTGAAAAGCAATCTTCCTTTGGAACCACAACATCATGCCAGAAACTGAACCCTTTTCAAACAACCGGAGGTGCATTACCCCCACCTCTTTCTCCTAGGCTGGAGTGAGAATGAGAAGAATTCAGGGGGAGGACAATCTATCATGAAATGGGAGTTTGCTAAATACAACCCGGTAGCTGCTAATATCCCAGAGGGATATGAAGATGAATTTTGGCAGACGAATGAAAATTGGTGGACAGACAACGGACAAACTGCCACTCAAGACCTGGGTGAGTTACTGGAAATATCTCAAACCCCAGGGGAGAAAAGCAAAAAGAAGCCTACAGCCCCTCCAGTTCGTATCAGACAGCCTTTCAGACCCTGTCTTCCTCTATCAGGGACCCCAGCCCTGAAGAGAGAGGGAATCCATGTCTGAGGCCTCTGCAACAATGGGGGGTATGGCATTCGAAGCAGGCAGGGAGCAGACGACTTTTGAGCTCACCACAGCTGATAGGGGCCTTGCAACAGCCAGAGAGGGAGCAAGAACCAAAGTGGGGGCCCCAACAGCCTATAAATCCTCTGAATTTACCACAACTAATAGAGACCTTGCAACAGATTGGGGTGGTGCAGGGCCCAGGAGATCACCAGCTAGAGGGAGGATGGCCACAACAAGGAGATTGGCCCCAGCCCCCGAACGTGCAACAGATTGGGGTGGTGCAGGGCCCAGGAGATCACCAGCTAGAGGGAGGACGGCCACAACAAGGAGATTGGCCCCAGCCCCCGAACGTGCAACCCCTGGGCATAAACCAGCAACCAGGATGGGGCCAGCAGCAGCAACAACCAGAGTGGGCGCCCCAACAACATATAATTACTCCACCATTCAGAGCAACCTTCGATGGGGACCCAGAGAAACTGATTTTTTTCCTTAACCAAGTACGCTCTCACTTGAATTGCTGGGCTTATCTCTACCCAGACCCAGGGACTATGGTCGATGTGATTGCGTCCGGCCTAGAGGGAGAAGCATCCGAATGGATGAACAATTTATATAATGAGCAAGCCCCAGAATTGGAAAACCCCCACCTCTTCCTCCTGGATCTGAAAGAAAGATTTGAGGACCCATCCCTTGACTTAAAAGCAAGAGAACAAATCCAAAAAATAAAACAAGCCAGCAGGCCTGCCCTGGAGTACGTGAGAGAGTTTCGCAAGATAGCAGGTCGGATAGAGGGGTGGCCAGAGCAGTCCCTAATCCATCACTTCATTGAGGGATTAGATGATCACCTCTCCCAGGCCTGCATTATTCGAGCAGTACCTGACCGACTGCACAAGTGGTACCAGACAAAGGTGAAGCTAGATGTTCAGCTCGCCCGCTATAAAAAGCCTTCCCCACCTGAATCTGAGCAGCAACCAGAGCAATCCGAACAACAATCACCCCCACGAGACCCTCCGGCTACCACGATGACTGAAAGAACCGGGCCACCTACAAGCGTGTCAATAAAGTGTTTCCGGTGCTGAAAGAAGGGACATCGAGCAGCAAACTGTCCGGTCCCCTACCCCCAACTGCAGAGCAGTCCGGAACCAGCGACGAGAAGGAGACCTGCCCAGCGGCTAATGAGAGAAAAATCCAACCGGGCCACGCAAGCACCTGTTACCCGGATTACACCTCCCACACAAGAGAACGCCGGGACTCCAGGTGGACCCGCCCCTGCTCTACCCTCCTTTGACGGCGACGACGAAGGGGAGAACGACCCGATGGTGAGTCGACAAATCCCATCTTTTTCACTGGCCGCCAAGCTTACAATCCCTAAGTCGGGGGCACAAATAGACTTAAACGTACTAATTGATTCTGGATGCACCCAATGCATTATTAGCCTACCCTTTGCCATGAAAATGGGCATATGGGCAAAACAACTCTCCAACCCTGTGAGGTTCGAGCAAGCTGACGGCTCCCTGATGGGAGGGACTTTAGTCACACAATTAACTGAGCCCTTACGCCTAGAAATAGGGGCACACTGGGAATTTATTCGGTTCCTGGTGGCCCCAAAAATGACTGAGACTGTGATTCTAGGCTTAGCCTGGTTGGACAAATGGAAGCCATTTATCTGGTGGGAGAAAGGAATGAGAACTGTGAGACTACCTATAGGGCCTGAGCCTCCCACTGATTCAACTGACGTTGCGGGACACTTTAGCCCACCTAATGACCGAGCACTCATAACTGCCTTATTGTCACCAGATGAATCACTCATCCCCAATGAATACCAGGACTTAGCAGAGCCATTTAGTGAAAATGAATGCGATGTCCTACCCCCTCACAGACCCAATGACTGTTCTATCGAACTGGTGCCAGGAGCCAAACTTCCACGCCCAAGAATGTACGCCATGTCCCCCCTCGAGATGGAAGAGATGCAGCAATACGTGAATAAAAACTTAGCGAGGGGGTTCATTAAATGGGCCAAATCTACTGTGGGAGCCCCCGTGTTATTTAAAGAAAAAAAAGATGGGTCTCTTCATCTCTGCGTAGACTATAAGGGTCTCAACGCTGTGAGTGTGGAAAACAGATACCCCCTCCCCCTCCTAAAGGACTTATTAACTCATCTGGCTAAGGGGAGTGTCTTCACTAAATTAGACCTGAGAGAGGCGTACTACTGAGTGAGAATAAAAGAAGGAGATGAGTGGAAAACTGCCTTCAACTGCTCCATGGGGAGCTATCAATTTAAAGTCATGCCATTCAGACTACAGGGGGCCCCAGCCGTATTCATGCAGTTGATTAATGAGGTCCTACATGAATACTTGTACAAAGGTGTTCTGGTGTACCTTGATGATATTCTGATATACAGCACAAATATGACTGATCACATAAAGCTGGTGAGAGAAGTGTTAAAGAAACTATTGAATGCCAAGCTTTATGCCAAATTGTCAAAATGTGAATTTCACCAGACCCGAATAGATTACCTCGGCTACAGAATCTCCAACGAAGGCATTGAGATGGATCCAGCCAAGGTGAAAACTATAATCGAATGGCAGCCCCCCAAAACCCGCAAACAACTCCAGAGCTTTCTAGGTTTTGCCAACTTCTACCGTCAATTCTTCCCCTCTTTTGCCAAAATTGCCCTACCCCTTACAGATTTACTCAAAACAGGGAAAAAAGGAGGGAAGCTGCGACCGGGCCAACCACTAGCATGGACTATGAGCTGTCAAACAGCTTTTGAGAATTTAAAGAGACTATTTGCTGCCGAACCAGTCCTAAAGCACCCCTGTCTAGGGGAGACCTTTGTAATTCAAGCCGATGCCAGTGATGTGGCAGTTGGAGCTGTATTGCTTCAAAAGAACAAGAATGGAGTCCTGCAACCCTGCGCCTACACCTCCAAAAAAAATACGGAAAGTGAATGGAGATGGGCAATATGGGAGAAGGAGGCCTTCACAATTAGATGGGGGCTGTTAAACTGGCGACACTACCTGGAGGGGAGCAAGGTGCCATTCAAAGTATGGACAGATCACAAAAACCTAGAGGCACTGAAAACTCCTCGCAAATTGTCCCCAAAGCAAGTACGGTGGGCACAGTACTTTAACCGCTTCAACTTTACACTAAAGTACATACCAGGGGGGAAAAACTTCCTAGCTGATGCGCTATCAAGATTGCCCCAATACAAAAGCGAACGTGAAGAAGTTAATGAGGCGATTATCTCCAATCCACAACCTGTTGCACAAATCGCACCTCGCAGGATCCCTAATCCAGATGACCCTGGAGCAAAGAAAATAAAACAAGAGCTCCTCACCGATCAATGGTTCAAAGATAATCAAACCTCCTTGACGTGCCGGGATGGTTTGGCTTACAAAGGGGGGAAACTGTATTTGCCTGAATCCCTCCATCTCAATGCTCTCAAACACAGCCATGATATAAAGCAGGCTGGACACTTTGGATATCTAAAAACACTACATCTCATCCGCTGGCAATTTTGGTGGCCAGGACTGAAACGAGATGTGGAAAACTATGTGAAGAGTTGTACTGTATGTGCCACAATGAAAAGAATACCGGGGGAAAACCCTGGATTACTGCAGCCGGTGGCAGACCCTTCCCAACCCTGGGAAGAAATAGCTATGGACTTTATCGTAGACCTACCTGAAAGTAGAGGAAATACTGTCATCTGGACTGTAATAGACCTGTTTTCGAAGCAGGCTCATTTCATCACCTGCAAAGGACTCCCATCCGCTCAACAACTGACTAAATTGTTCCTGAAACATGTCTACCGACTGCACGGCGCCCCTAAGTGAATAATCTCAGACAGGGGGGGTGCAGTTCACAGCAAAGTTTTGGAGGAGTTTTCTTAAATTAATTGGATCATCTCAAGGCTTATCATCCGCTTTTCATCTGGCCACCAACGAAGCTGCAGAAGCCGCTAACAAAATGGTGGAGCAATATCTCAGATGCTATGTGTCCTATCAACAGATGAACTGGACTGACCTCCTCCCTTTTGCAGAGGTGGCGTACAATAATTCTGTGCACAGCAGCACCGGCTACACACCTTTCAGAGTAGCCTCAGGCAAAGAGTTCGGTCCAATAACTGAATACCCCCAGATGCCAACAGCTTCCCAGACACTTGACCAATGGGTGAGGGGATGGGAAGAAGTTTGGAGAAATACGAAAACTGCTTTAAAAAAGACTTTTGAAACCTATAAAAAGCAAGCTGATAAAAAGAGAGCTCCCCAAAGAACATTCCAAGTTGGGGAAGAGGTTTATCTGTCGACCAAATATTTGCACCTCAAATTACCCAGTAAGAAGTTAAGACCAAGATTCTTAGGGCCTTTTCCTATCATAAAGGTCATCAATCCAGTCACAGTAAAACTGAAACTCCCTAGGCTTTTCGGTAAAATCCACCCTGTCTTCCATAGTAGCTTGTTAAAACCTTATCGGGGTTCCACTTTAAGACCTCCCCTGAAGAAAGCACCTGGGCCCCTCGTAGTTGCGGGGCAGACCCATTATGAAGTGAAACGTGTTCTTGATTCTAGAATTTTTAAAGGGAAATTGCAGTACCTAGTACAATGGAAGGGATACCCGTTGTCTGAAGCTACTTGGGTGAAATCCAGTGAGGTGAAAGCTGACAGGCTCATCAAAAGGTTTCATACGAAACACCCCAACAAACTGAAAACTAATCATTAATATATGCTTTTGTTTACATTACAGGATCTGTCCTTTTTGTAAGGGGGGCCGGATGTCAACGCTGTTAATATAGGATATTATTGCTTTGACAAGATATGCAGAACTGTCTGGTATTTTTAGAGTTAATTCAGATGACAGAAAGGGAGGAGATTCATGAGGAAAGCCCGGGAAAGAAATGGAAGTAAATCTTTGGCCTCCAGCCTAATTGGAAGACGTAATTCATGACTGTAAAATAAGGGAAGGGTGTAGCAAGAAAAGAAAGACGCAAGCCAGAGAAATTCAGTTTCTGGCATCTGTCCATGTAAGTGCCAAGGTTATGTTTGCAATTAAAAAGATTCAAACATGCCTCATGTTTCTTTGAAAAGCAATCTTCCTTTGGAACCATAACACACGGCTCATAATCAAACTTTGATTTCATGTGGGTTTTTTTTTCCACACACATGCTGAAGGAGCACATTATTTGTCCTTTTCTTGTTTTATGGAAGAACATGGGTGAGAAAAACATGGCTATTTCAACCAGATAGTTTTGTTTGTTAAAACTAGGTAGTGCAAATTCAATTAAAATCAGAATGTGGTTGGTTTGGTTGCTTGCTTGCTTTGATAAATCTGCCCAAGTGATTCCTAATAGTGAAAGCTTTTTAAAATGAAATTGATACTTAAAATGAAATTTATATTTTCCTACAAGTTTGCAAAGAAAGGCATTTTGATCGGGGATGCTGTGCATGTGCATGTCTGTATTTGCAATTGCATTAGGCTCAGAGGGAATGTGACAGCTTCTCCTTTTTATTCTTTTGGGTACCATTTTAAGCCTTTTATTTAGTTTAATGATTCATTCATTGCCTAAAGGGCTTGATTTATGGGGTAATTTTTCCCCCCTTTGGCTATGCCTGAGATGTTTTGCTTGGAAGTAAAAGCGGGAGATAATCTACTGATTTTTATGCGTAAAGCAAGTGTCATGTGTTTTCTTAATAGCAGCATATTACATTTTCTTCAATCCCTGTAAATAAGAAATGCAGTACCTGAGTGGAAAGTTAAGGGCAGTAACCCAGGCAGCAGCATGGTATCTTTATGAAGCTTTGTTTTATTACTGAAAACAATAAACAATAAAACTGGCAGATCCTACATTAATAGGGTGTGTTTATTGCTCTCCTGACTAAGCTTTGAGTACCGTATTTTTCCATGTATAAGATGCTATTTTTTCCTGCAAACACCCTGTTCAAAAATCAGATGCGTCTTATACAATTGCAGCATCTTATACACGGAAAAATAATGGTAACCTCCGCAGCCCAGGGCATGCCTGTGTGGTTGCCATGCCGCCTGATGCAGGTGTCAAGCCCCTGTGGGCTTGCCACTAATGGGAAGGGGGAGGGGGCAAGATCGTCGGCTGGCCGAACTTCTGGATTTGCCGGCTCAGCTGTTCGGCGCTCTACCGAACAGCTGATCGGCAGGGAGAAATTCGCATGCCAGAGCATCTTATACAAGGGTGCGTCTTATAGACGGAAAAATACAGTAAATGATGGACAATCAATTGAAAAGGGCTCCTTATGGCAGATGTCAGAGAGGGTTTCTATGATGGAAAAATTAGACATGTGCTTACCTTGGCTATAAAAAGTTGTTGGTATGAATTAAGTAGTATGTTGCTTTCTTCCTTGTACCTCCCACCCTGCTGGTTCTGCTACTATTAGATCCTGAAGTTCTGGAATTGTAAGCTGCTGCTCTGAGATAGTCACATAAACATCCATCATATAACCTGTCTTTGATCAAATATTCACAATGAAGCACAATTTCCTTGGGTAAGCTAAGTCAAATTTTCTTGGAATTTTTGAGTGAAACCGCTAACTGATTTCATTCTATGGTTCTAATTTTCTACTGTAATTTTTCATTGCTGAATCCCTTTAAAGTGGATATTTCTAATAGAGATTCCTTGCCAGCCTGCAGAATTTAGACATTCCCAATAAAGATTCCTTTATGAAGGCTGCAGATCTAGAATATACATGTCCACAAGGAATCATAGGTCATGTACTCACAGAGAGAGGCTGCAGATGCCCCTTCTATTTGTGTGTGTGTGTGTTAAAAAGCAGAGACTGAACAAGATGAAATAGTTGAAGTTGAAACCTGAGTCTTAAAAGTCTAATATCTCACCAAAGTTTCAGAATAAATTTGGAATTGCCAAGAAAAATGAAATCTAAATAAAATGAAGCAACAGTTTTGCACTGTAGCTCAAAGGCTATTTGAAGCCCCAAGTTGTGACATTCCAAGAAGCCTTTAAGGCGCAGCATAGTAAGCAGCCCAGAGTCATACAGTCAATAGATATAAATCATCACCATCACCATCACCATCACAAATCAATCATGATATATTTTGGAATAAAGGTTACATCAAAAGAACAGGTTCAACTTCAGTATACATCACAATACTATTTATATTTATTTAAATATAAACCCCAGACTAGGATTAATTCCATAATACTTCCATAAAAAGAATTCCTAAAGTAACAATGACATTTCGCTGCTGCATGTCCTCCAAGATTCAATAAATAAACCACAGTATAGGTGGTCCTCAATTTAAGAATCACAACTGGGATTGGATTTGTGGTGGTAAATCAAATAGGACATGATTTTACAACAATTTTTACAATGGTTGTTAAGTGAATCCAGTTTTCTCAATTGACAGGTCTTGCTGGAAATCAGCAAAAAGTCACAAATCACAATTATGTAACTGTAGGATACTATACCAGTTGTAAATGTGAGCCAGTTGCCAAGGTCTAAATCATGATCATTTGACTGTGGGGGTGGTGTGATGGTCATAAGTGCAGATTGTAAGTCGTTTTTTCCAAGGTTTTGTAACTTTAAACCATTGCTAAACAAATAGTCATAAACCTAGGATTACCTGGAATCCATTATGGCAACCAATTTCCCTGTTTCATTATGTGATCTAATCAAATTTTGATTATACTCTAGTAACTTTTAAGTGATGAAAAGCACAGAGATTTTACCTACCATATACTGTATGCCTATACACAAACGTACACACAGCCTGAGAAAACTTTCTGCAATTTGGGATTTTTTTTTATATATCTGATTTCATTCCAACCACGTTAAATTGGAAAGTGACATTTATTTTTGTGTTGTTTGAATTGTCTGTTGGTTTAGAACTCAGAATTCAAAACGTAATTCAGAAATTACAGTCTTTTCAACCCTGGGAGAAAGAGACTAAGTACTTATAGTTTCCTATAGTTGATTACATCCCTGACCTTTCAACATAAATGAAAAAATGTTAAGGAAAATTTAGTTAGATATTTTTAGTCTTCTTTGCAATGTGAAGCTCAGCACTAAGATTGATCATATCATGAGGCAGAATGATGCAATTGGCTTCATAATTAGCAGGTGTCTGAAGGATGGTTGTGTAGTCCTTAAGCCATTTCTATTTTGCTATGGAAGAGAAGGCCACCTGAGGTCCTCAACTAGCAGGGTGCTCAGTCCTGAAACTATGTCAAGGAGACAATTCAATCACCAGTCCAGTAATATTTGGGAATGCTTTCTTTGTATCAAGCAGGAAAATATCTTGATTTGCTCCAATGAACAGAATTTCCAATTACAAAGGAGATTTTAAATGTATTTATGTAAGTAATTGAACATATTTAGAACACCCATTCAAAAAGTTCTATTCTTTAGCATGATTAAGTATGGAATCTGCAATTTGGTAACTCAATGCTTGGAAATAAATGTCCAAGAAGGATTTTTAAGAGTGATACAAGAAAGTAATGTAGTGAAGATATGATGTCATGTGAATTTCATGATTGTATTGTAAGGAGATTTCATATCCGGTTTATGATAGAATGCATTGAGTTCAGCCTTAGTTTTTCACAAAAAAGTCTCACTTTAAAAATTGGAAGACTGCATATAAGCATGCTACCTATCCCAAGTTCTATTTATCCAATCCCCCAAAATACAAAAGGGGAAACAAAATGCTGCCATTTTAATGGTCTACAACAGGCATGTCAAACTCCTGTCCCGCGGGCCGGATGCGTCATGTCGAAACTGTGCCCACCCCACTGGCGGCAATGGGGAAAAAGTCGCGATACGTCACGCGATGTCACGTGACATCATGAATTTGACATGCCTGGTCTACAAGAAAGCTTAATGGATGAGGTTGAAGGTTGGTTTATAAGGGTTTCAAGTGTGGTTGTGTCGAGTGAGGGTCTTGTGATTGGTCTTGTGATGGAGAGGTTACATTAGATCAGGTCATTGGGAACTGCTGGGGGGGGGCTTTCATGGGTTAGTTGAGGGTCGGTGCTGTCTCTGGTTGGCTGTGTGGTTGATTTGGATTCTTAGGCTGGTTGTAGGTCAATGTGTCTGTTGATGCAATTTCTTTTTTTTAAAAAACATGTTTTATTAAATTTTTTAGTTTTTACATCCAGGTAATTAGGAAGCAGCATGGTGATAGGGTAATCAATAATCCAATAACAGAATCATTCATATATATGTCAGGTTACATCATTAAAATTCCCTCTCTATTTTCCTTAATTATATATCATATGCAAGTTAATAGATTTCTAGATAAAGCTCAATCAATCAATACATTTATCAATAGCATTTTACTTATACATATCCAAGTCCTGTTTTTAAGTTTTACTTAATTCCAATTACCATGTTCCGATTTAGCTTTTAATAACCATAATATTTAAACTTCGGGCAACCCTAGTTTCCCTCATTTCCTTACAAGATAATTATCGTGTCTAGAGTGGATATATTATTCCGAAAATTACATTCTTACTTTATTTCACAAATATATTCCATTTCTCGTCCTGGTACTCATTTACTGATAAAATATTTTTCATTGTCACAGACCCATTTCCATATTACAATTCCAAGCTATAATCTAACAATTAATTTCCATTACCATTATAAATCTAAATCCTAAATATTAAATCAATATCTCTAAAAATCTCCGTCATTAAGGTTCCCTCTCTATTTCCCTTAATTGTTATATCGTATTCAGATTAATACATTTCTAAATAAAACTCAATCAATCAATCATTACATTTATCAATAACATTTTACTTATACATATCCAAATCCTGTTTTTACGTTTTAGTTAATTTCAATTACCATATTCCAATTTAGCCTTTAATAACCATAATATTTAAGCTTCGGGTAACCCTAATTTCCCTCATTTGATTACAAGATAGTTATCGTATCTAGAGTAAACATATTGTTCCAAAGATTACATTCTTACTTTATTTCACAAATATGTTCTATTTTTCATCCTGGTAGCTCCTCTTTTACTAGTAAAATATCTTTCATTGTCGCAAACCCATTTCCATATTACAATTCCAAATTATAATCTAACAATTAGTTTTCATTGCCATTATAAATCTAAATCCTAAATATTAGATCAATCTATATCTCTAAAAATCTCCTTAACCCATTAAGTAAAATTTTAAATCCCATTTTTAAATCTAACTCTAGCTTTCTTTTTCTGCCAAACAGGTTTCCCTGCCAGAGCCTTTGAATCCTCAGATAGATCTCCCTTCATTCCTACACATGTTGTTTGAATCAAGGGAGAGCATCCAGTTGTCAATTTTTCAAAGGAACTGGCCCCTTTATAGTTATTTGGTTGTTGTCCTAATAATTCAATTCTCCATGTTTGATTTGGGATATTTATCATCATTTCAATCTGGTCTTCTTCTTGTTGTTCCAGTTTCATCTGACTAGAATAAAGGGTCATGTTGTGTTGTGGTTATTATTTGATTGTCTAAGTTGTCTAGGTTCTCAATATATTGTATTTGTTGATCAGTTCCTGCTGCTTTTGGAGTTACAGGTATTTTAGTTAAAGTCAGTGTTTGATTCTCAAAGTTCTCAATAGGTTGTAGATATTGTTGTACAGCATCCTCTTTAATGTTAATTTGTTCCTCTTCTGTTATTTTTTTGGTTTGTAAGTTGATCAGCTGGAGTGTAAGGACCCACCTCAATTTACATCTTAAGAAGACAGAACTCTTGGAACGTTTCTTCCAACAGGAATCTTTATTAAGAAAAACTGATTGAAGACATGCTAGACAGGATCTGAGGGGTCCCCCCCTACCATTCAATGTTTTAAAGTGTTCCCAGGCAGCTCCACTCCACATTCCTTCCAGTCGATTCAAATTGGCAGATGATTGAGTGTTAAGTCCATCAGATCAGGCAGGGTAGCTATCTTTGCTAACTCGGTAGATGGCCTAGACTCTCCAGTAACATCAGCCGAATTAAGAGGGGGTTTGAGCCCTATAGATAATCTCACAGTCCTCATCCAAATAAAAGACTTCCATTTGTCTAACCAGGCTAGACCTAGAATCATAGCCTCAGTCATCTTCGGAGCTACCATGAAGCAAATGAACTCCCAATGTTCACCTATTTCTAAGCGTATCAGTTCTGTCAATTGTGTGACTAAAGTTCCATTAAAGAGCCATCGGCTTGTTCAAATCTCATGGGCATGGAGAGCAACCTTGCCCATATATCCATTTTTAGGACAAGTGGCAAGCTAATAATGCACCAAGTCCACTTGTATACCCATCTTAGGGACTATGAGTTTGGCAGCAAGAGAAAAAGGTGGAACGGGTCGACTCACCATCGGGTCGTTCTCTCCTTCATCGTCGCTGTTGTAGGAGGGCAGAGTGATGGTAGAGAACGTTTAATGAAATATTTTGATTTTTTTTTAAATTAAGAGATGAGGTATGGGGATAATTATGCTGTATTTAAAGATGGTAGATAAGCTACTAAAATTGTTTTCACCTGCTGGGGTGAAGGAGAAAGGACAACATATATTCATACTCTCTCTCTCTCTCCCTCTCTCTCTCTTTCCTCTCTCTCTCTCCCTCTCTCTCTCTCCCTCTCTCTCTCTCTCTCTTTCTCTCTCTCTCTCTCTTTCTCTCT